>PVKS010027963.1:0-26963 GCA_004027875.1 Aplodontia rufa
GGACAGAGGGCTAATATCCAGAATATATAGGGAACTAAAGAAATTAATATCCAAACTCGCAAAAAATCCAATCGATAAATGGGCTAAAGAACTTAAAAGAAACTTCTCTCCAGTCGAAGTTCAGAAAGCCCATAAATATATGAGAAAATGCTCTACATCATTAGCTATAAGGGAAATGCAAATCAAAACTTCAATGAGATACCACCTCACTCCTGTTAGAGTGGCAAAAATGAACAATACAAACAACGACAGATACTGGAGGGGCTGTGGGAAAAGAGGAACACTACTACACTGCTGGTGGGACTGCAAACTGGTTCAGCCACTATGGAAAGCAGTGTGGAGATTCCTCAAAAAATTAAGGATGGAACCACCTTACAACCCAGCTATCCCACTCCTGGGAGTTTTCCCAAAAGATTTAGAATCAGCGTATTATAGTGATGTGGCTTCATCAATGTTTATAGCAGCTCAATTTACTATAGCTAGATTATGGAACCAACCCAGATGCCCCTCACTTGATGAGTGGATACAAAAGCTTTGGTTCATATATACTATGGAATACTACTCGGCCATCAGAGAGTAGTTATAGCTTTCGAAATCAAATGGATGGAGATGGACAGAATTATGCTTAGTGAAGTCTCCCAAGCTCAGAGACTTAAGGGCTGAATGGTTTCTCTCATCTGTTGATACTAGAATTTATGTTGAAGCAGTAGGACAGACGGCTGACCTAACAAAACCTCAAATTGAATGACTTTCAATGCAACAGGGGGAAAGCTCCCTAGGTAACTTGGAGGTGTAGGGAAGGGGATGGGGAGGGGGGGTATATGAAGAACTCATAGGAGTCTGGTTATTGGGAAGATGGGGGAACCATCCCAGAAGCCGATGTTATTCCTACACTAGATACCCATTTAACACATGAGTTCTTCTGGGGGAAACTGCAACAGATGAAACCCATAGTAGTTTATCTATGCGTTGGCATTACTCCTGGATAACAAGGTTTATACACATTGATTGCTACAGTTTTGACAATGTTTCCCCCTCATCTGTATCCTGTATCGCAATATACTTCTAATAAATGTGAAAAAAAGACTTAAAAAAAAAAAGAAAAGCTAAAGTTGATTCTCTCTCTCTCACACATACACACATTTTCCCCTCCCTCTCAAAAAAGCATACTGGTAGAATTACATTGTTTTTGTAGATTTCTTGGGTAAGGTATCTGCATTATATTGAGGTTTTCTAAGTTATAGTTCTTTATTCATTTAGATGATAGAATTCCTCTATCATATCATATGAACTTGGTGCCTACTTTGCACTGGATCTTTAAGCAACGTTTTTCCCCCTTGCCATTATTGGCCTGCTTAGAATTTTCTTTTTTCTTTCTTTTTTGGGGGTGGTGGTGGTGATGGTAAGGATCCATGCACTGGCCTCGTGCACACTAGGAAAACAATGAACCACTGAGCCACAACCCCAGCCCCCTGGTTTATCTACTACTTTTGATGGTGGTTTTCTGGTTGTAGGGTTTGTGTTCTCTTGGAGTCGAAGAATGAAATCAAGGGACACTGAGGCAAGCGGAGCAAACAGAGTTTATTTAAGAAAGGATAGAAAGAAAAAGACTTCTCTAGGAGAAGGGAGCCGAGAACTCGACGAGGGGGTCCAGCTCATCTTTCTTACAGACTCTCAAGATTCTCCCTCTTTGGGTAATCATTGCTTTCCCTCCCCCATGCCTAAGAGCTGGAGTGCAAAATTCTGTTCTTAAGTAGACTCTGATCCTGGGCCACAGCATCTTTATTAGCAAAGGGGAGTCACTGCCTGGATCACCATTGTTAGGAAGGGGGTGTGAGGCTGATGTGCACCTCTGTTTACTTAGGGCAGTGGGTACTCTTTGCCCCTCAGGAAAAATGACCATCAGTTAATTTTCTCCTTATGAACCCGAATCATTCTGTCTACACTGACTGCCTAGCTTCCCCCACACCCTCACCTCACTTTCATGGGAAATCACATTTTATTAGAATGCAGCAGTACACTGCATTTTCTTCTATTTTTTAGGTAATTTATGTGTTTATATTTAATTTTTCCTCTTATTACTAGTTTTTGTGCTTTCTCTTTCTTTCTTTCTTTGATGCATTCCAAGACCCAGGAAATCAGGAGCCTTCCATGTTGGTAATCATCTTCAGAATTTGGCATCCTTTCTCTTTTGGCACTAGGAATTAAATTCGGGGGTGCTTTGCTATTGAGCTTCATCCCCAGTTCTTTTCATTTTTGTATTTTGAAACAGAGTCTTCCTAAGTTGCTGAGGCTGGCCTTGAACTTGGGATCCTCCTGACTCAGCCTCTCAGACATTAGGAGGGTTTTCTTTCCTTTTTTTTTTTTTTTAAATCAGGGTGGTTTCAATTGAAAATAACAGGAAATCATGATTCAAATTGACCTAAACGATAAGAAAATATATTATCTCACAAAACAAAAAGTCCAGAGACAGAGTGTCTCTTTAGATATCAGGATTCTGAGTCTGTTTTTCTACAATTTTGGGAGCACTTCCCTTGGACTACCAGCAAGATGAGTACAGTGGTTCTATTCATTATATCCAGATATCTAGGAGGGCACTGTTTCTTTTATGCATCTCTTGAGAATAAGGAAAACTTTCCTAGAAACGCTGTAGTAATCGTCCCATCGTATTGTACTGGGACTGCCCATTCCTAAATCACTCACTAAAGAGGAGACAGACAGTTCCAAAATAGATTTAGTTTTATCACATAAAGCTCCAACCCCAGCTTCATTTCCTTTCTTGAATAATCTTTTTTTTCCTTTATAGATAATAAATGTTTAATTTTTGTTAGTTATTTTGTTTTCTAGGTGTATGTTATTAGCTTCTCCTGAGTTTAAAAAATTATAAAGCTGCTACTTTCCATGTGTTAAAATGACCAGTGGCTGTCTAGTTTTGCTTCAGCAAGATGTCCCTCCCGGAGTTCTTTTTTCTCCCGCATTAATTTTGATCATTTGCTCTCTAAGCTCCTTATACACCTGGTTTCCTGAGAATAGTGTCTTCAGTCCTTTGTATTACTTCTCTTGATTTATTGCAGTGCTGGGGATGAAACACAGGGCCTCTCGCGTCCTAGGTAAGTGCTCCACATGTCCCCCATTTTCTGAATCCTGTGTCTTCTTGTTTTTTCATTTCTTTCTTTGCTTGGTTTGAGCATGTTTGTCAGAGGCATCCTGAGACAGGGTGGTATGGCAGATGCTTTGAAGCCCCAGCTCATAGTCATGCAGCTCACCTGAACTCACCTGCAGCTGATGGATGGATCAGTTTCTCCGGAGAATTAAACTATGGTAGGGAAAATTGGTCACCTGAAAACTCCTTAAGAGTTTAACTTCTGGATCTGGGGAAAAGGTGTATGGCAAGCAAATCACACCCTGTTAGGGCTGGATTGTCCCCCCGTAGCCGATCAGGAGGAGGATGAGTGCTAATGGCTGGAAACTGGGCCCCTCTGGGCCCCTCCTCATCCGGGGACCCTTTCCCAACCGGGGAAAACGACTCAACCACACGCAGCTGATGGCAGCCCAGAATCCCCTTTATTATCAAGGCACACAGGTTTTTATATAGGGAGGAGGGGAGACAGACAAGGAATCAATAATCCTTCTAAGGGAGTTGCCAGGGGTTATGCAGATTTTGAGTACAGACAAACAACTAGGTAGGGAACAGCCTGTGGTTAGCACATTCCAATCCATCCTAACTCTTTGCATAAGAATTAGGAAGACTAGCAAAGCACGACCTAGCAGCCCTTCCTGAAGGAACTTATGGAAATAGTAACAAGATCGCTCTAGGGCAGCTGTTGAAATGGAGTGAAGGGCAGACCCAACAACACCCCAGTGCTCTTCATGACCTGAAAGGAAGAAATGTTGGGAGAGCTACCTTGCTGTAAGGAGCACACGTTGGACAAGATTTGCTGAACACAGTGTAGGTCAGTAGGAGATCAGTGACTTAGAGACTTGGGTGTAGCAAGTGGAAAAGAGGGGGATGAAGGGAGGATGGCAGGGAAGGGGGGAAGGAATAGGAAGGGTATTAGGGATGCTGGAGGGGGGAGTATGGGGAATCAACCCAGTGGGGGAACCTTCCACTTCCATGAGAAGACCAATTAACATGGGGGTTAAGTAGGGGGAAACATGAAATCATGGGGAACCCAAGGGTGGAAACCATGGAATGGCATCAGCCTTGGCTTGCTCTGTCATTATACATTTGCTCTTGATTGTATGACAATGATTCCCTCCTAAATGCAAGACTATCCTAAACAAATAAAAAAATGAATAAAAAAAGAGAAAGCTTTTTAGTTTAATAGCATCCTGCTTATTGATTCTTAATTTTAATTCTTTCACTTTAAGAGTCTTGTTGAGAAAGTCTTTGCCTACTCCCACATGCTGGAGTGTTGCTCCTAAGTTTTCTTCTAGCAATCGTATAGTAGATGGTTTAATTCCTAGTTCCTTGATCCATTTAAATTTGATTTTTGTGCAATGTGAGAGATGAAGATCTAATTTCAACTTTCTGCAGTGGCTGTCTAGTTTGTGCAGCAACATGTGTTGAATAGGCTGTCATTCCTCCATGTGATATTTTAACCCCCTTTGTGAAATATCAGATGTTTAAAAATTTGTTGGATTGTCTCAGAGTCTTCATTTCATTGGTCTTCATACCTATTTTGATACCAACACCATGCTATTTTTGCTACTACAGCTCTATAGTATAATTTTAGATCTGGTATTGCAAAACCACCAGTTTCATCTTTCTTGCTTAGTAATGTTTTGACTCTTCTGGGTTTCTTGTTATTCCAAATGAATTTGAGAATTGCTTTTTCTATATCTGTAAAGAATGACATTGGTATCTTGATGGGGATTGCACTGAATCTGTAGAGCATTTTTGGCAGATTGAGCATTTTAATTATATTAAATCTGATAACCAAGAGCATGGAACATCTTGCCATCCTTTCTTCTTCAATTTCTTTCTTTAGTGTTTGATAATTTTCATTGTAGAGGTCTTTTACTTCCCTTGTTAGATTAATTCCCAAGTATTTTATTCTTTTTGAGGATATTGTGAATAGGACCGATTTCTTCACTTCTTCTGCCTTATTGTTGATAGTGTATAGGAAAGCTATTGGTTTATGGGTGTTGATTTTGTACCCTGCCACTTCCCTAAATCTGTTTATAAGCTCATGTGGTTTTCTGGTGGACTTTTTTGGATATTCCAAATATAGGATCATGTCATCAGCAAAAAGGGATACTTTGACTTCCTCTCTTCCTATTCTTATTCCTTTCATTTCCTTCTTTTGCCTGATGCTCCAGCTAGAGTCTCAAGGACTATGGTGAATAAAAGTGGTGAGAGTGGGCATCCTTGTGTTGTTCCTGAGTTTAGTGGAATTGCTTTCAGCTTTTCTGTATTTAGTACTATACTAGCTGAGGGTTTGTCTATATGGCCTGTACATAGTTAACATATGTTCATTTGATCCCTATCTTCTCCAGAAGTTTGATCATAAATGGGTGCTAGATTTCATTAAAGGCCTTTTCTGCATCAATTGAAAAGATCATATGGTTTTTGTCCTTAATTCTGTTTAAGTGATGAATCACATGTATTGATTTGCATATGTTGAACCAGGCTTGCACACCCCAAATGAAGCTCACTTGATTGTGATGAATAATATTCCTAATCTGTTTTTGAATGCTGTCTGTTAGAGATTTATTAAGGATTTTTTTGCAGGTATGTTCATGTGGGATATTGGTCTGTAGTTTTCTTTTTTTGATGTGTCTTTGTTGGGTTTTGGTACCAGGATAATGATTGCTTCATAATAAAGTGGGAGAGTTCCCTCCTTTTCAGTTTCTTGAAATAGCTCAATAAGGACAGGTGTTAACTCCTCTTCCTAGGTGTGGTAAAACTCAGTGGGGAATGCCTCAGGTCCTGGGCTGTTCTTCTTTGGAACACTTTTAATTGCTATATGGATTTCAGTGCCTGCTATTGAGCTGTTTCGGTGTTCAATATCATTCCGCATCAATCTGGGAATATTGTTTGTGTCTAGAAATTAGTTCATGTGTTCCATATTATCTGAATTAGTGGTGTATAATTTTTTCAAAATTTGTTTTAATAATCTTTCAGATTTCTGTGGGGTCAGTGGTGATTGCTCACTTTTCATTCATCATTTTGTTGATTTCCTTCATTTCCCACCTTTTTTAGTGAGATTGGCTAAGGGTTGGTCAATTTTCTTTCATTTTGCAAAGAACCAGCTCTTTGCAACATTGATTCTTTTTATTGCTTTTTTATTTCATTGATTTCAGCTCTGATTATTTCCTGCCTTCTGCTGGCTTTGGGATGAGATTATTACTTTTGTAGGGATTTGAGATGGAGTATAAGCTTATTTATTTGGGATCTCTCCTCATTTTTTAATGTAGGCACTCATTGCTATAAAATTTCCCCCTAAGAATGCTTTTATAGGGCCGGAGCAGTAGCTCAGCAGTTATGGAACTTGCCTGGCATGCATGAGGACACGGGTTTAAACCGCAGCACCAATATACACAATGAAGTGTTGGAGCAATGAAAGCCATATGAAAAAGTAAATAAAATTGATTCTTTCTCTCTCTCTCTTACTGTCCCTCTCTCTCTTAAAAAGAAAAAGAAAGGGAAAAGAATGCTTTCATGGTGACCCAGTGGTTTTGATGTGTTGTGTCTTGATTCTCGATCTCTCCCAAGAATTTCTTGATTTCTACTCTCATGTCTTCTTGGATCCAACTGAGACAGATTAGGAGAGACAGTGAAATGGCTAGGAAGTCAGGACAGAGGGCCCCTATCCAAGAGCTAGCTGGTAGAAGCAGAGAGTGATTGACAGGGCATGCTCAGGGCCTTCAAATGCAAAAAGACCTTGAGGCTCACCCTTATCCCAACTAAGAGATGGGGGTGGTCACAGGTGGGTACTAGGAAGTATTTGCCACCTTTTGTTTTAACCAATGGTGTTCTTGACCAGTTTCAATGCCTGTTTTACATAGATTTTAACCAGTGGAGTTGATGCATTTCTCAATGCCTGTTGCATGAATGTTAATTATCCTCGTACCCCAAATCTATATAACCCCTGGCCTGACCTCCATTAGACAGTGTCCTGATTCCAGGTGCCTCTCTGCCTTGCAGAGTCTCTGCTCTTCTTCCTAAATAAATCCTACTCCTTTTACTCCTCCTTCCATGGTTGTCCATGGATTTTATTCTTCAAAATCATGAGACAAGGACCCAGAAGATAGGCACCGAATTCCCAGGATGAATTTCCACCACACCAAGAGCTGCAACACCCAGCTTTTAGCTGGGGAGCTGCTAACACTTTCGGCTGCAGACACCTGCAGCCAGCCAAAATTCCGTTTCAACTGGGAATGGCTGCAAACACTAGAAGCGGGCTGTTTTGGCTGCTGGAATCTGTAGCGGCCCAGACTCCATTCACCAGCGGGAGCAGAGAATCCGTCCTCATCTCAAAAACCCCGCATCACAACCTTCATTAAATAGGGTTTTATTTAGTCTCCCTGTATATATGTATTTTCTTTTATAATTTTTGCTGTCAATTGCCAGACTCATGGCATCAGGGTCTGATAGAATATATGGGATAATATCTACTTTTTACATTTTCTCAAATTTCCTTTTTGAGCTAGAATATGACCTGTTTTGCAGAAGGATCCATGCACTGCTGAGAAGAAGTTAAACTCATTCAATTTTGGGTGGAAAATTCTATAGATATATGTTAAGTCCATTTTGGGTGTAATATTCTACAGATGCATGTTAAATCCATTTGATTTATGGAGTTGTTTAGGCTGGATATCTCTTTATTGTTGCTTTGCTTTGATGATCTGTTAGAGGAGTATTAAAGTCTCCCAGTATTATCGTGTTGGGGTTGATAAGTGGTTTTATGTCAGAGAGTATTTTTTCCACCTATTTGAAAGTGTTGGTATTTGGAGCATAGATATTTACTATGATTATATCTTCCTGATGTATTGTTCCATTTACTATGATGTAGTAGCCTTCTTTATCTCTTCTGATTAAATTTTGGTTGAAATCTACCATGTTGGATTTCTCAGCTTGCTTTCTCAGGCCTTAAGACTGGTAGATTTTTTTCCCCCATTTTTTTATCCTCAATCTGCAAATCACTGGCTGTAAGATGAGTCTCCTATAAGCAACCTATTGTTGAGTTTTGTTTTTCGATCCAATCTGCTAATATGAGTCATTTTTGGAAGTTCTTTCTTCAAGAGCTGAGGTTCTGTTTTCCACAGAAGTTAGTCTGTTATTAAATTCTTCCATCATTCCTCTGGTGTGATTGACTGAAGAATTAGATCCATTACTTCCTTTTTCACCAAGCTATGATATGATAACAGTTTTTCATATCTTGAGTTTTCTCACTTAATCCCTTCATTAAATCTTCTTTTAGTTCATTATTCCTTTTAGTAATCAGATCGTTGATCATTTTTTTTTCTAGGTTTTCATCCTGCTCCCTCTCTGTGGACTCCTTGGTAGTGGAGTTTGGGGTTTGATGTGAACCTTTTCTAGCTTGAGTGCTCATTTTTTGAAGAACTTCATTTGGATCTTTGAATTGAGGCTCCCTGTGCTGAAACACGTCTTCAGGTTCTTCTTCTTGCAGGTCAAAGGGTTGGGTCAGACACCACCCCTCTGATGACCACCTTCTTCCAGAAAGCTGTTTCTGCCTGGAGCTTCATTTTGCTGCACCTTCTGGATCTAGGCTCCAGGGTGCTGATCTATAAGCTGTTGGTGATGCAGGGCAGCTCGCTGGTTTGTTGAGTGCAGCAGCAGGGGTGCGTTGCTGTGTCCTGGGGTCTTGGCAGTGTGGGGTGGGCTGGAACAGACCTGCCTATACACCACAGTGGGTCCTGAGTTCCTTGAAGGCAGTGACGGGCCTTCAAGGATCTGGTGGGCATGTGCTGTGGCTTGGTGGCTTCAGGCAGGGGTCTTCCAAGTGCTCTGGGTGCCTGCCAGCCTAGCCAGTGTCCTGGGCCTGTGTGATGGGTGGGTGTGTTGGCTCTGGGTGGGGGTCCTCCTTGGGTGTGTCCTGGGCCAGGAGTCCTGGCCCCATGTGGTGGGTGAGTGGCGAGGCAGTTTTAGAAGGGGGTCTTCCTTGGGGTGTGCTGGGTGCCTCTTTGGTGTTTTTTAAAAATTGTCCTCCCTTTGTTTGCTTTCTATCTCATATATTGGAATCTCTTTGATTTTTATTTTATTTTCTCAACATAGTGTTGCATATTGAAGAATTCATTGCTACGTATTCATACATGCATATGTAATGATAAAGTATCTTAAACTCAATTCTTGTCCAGTATCTCCCTCTTCCCCCACTCCCCTTTCTCATGTCTCCTCTGTAATTCCCCCTTGTTACAGATATAAATGACCATATACATATATTTTAATTATCAAAATTTCTAGATTTATATGCCTGTCTGAGTATACTTTGGCTTCTCATGGGAGTCAAGTTTACCCTACATTATTGATAACCCCCCTTTCCCCTCCGTTTCCTCCTTTCTTTTCTTCTCCCCTTTCCCACTTCATAGCTATAGTTCCCCCCGCCCCAGCTTATGTGTTACTTCAAATTTGACTAATTTTCAGCATATCTTAGGTTATTTTACTCTAGCATCCACATATGACAGAAAACATTGCATCCTTAAGTCAGAATTTGTCTTGTTTCACTCAGCATAATTTTTTCCCCCATTTCCATTCATTTACCTGAAAAACCATGATAATGTTCTTTCTTTCTTTCTGTTAAAGAAAGACAGGGGGAGAGAGAGAGAGAGAGTCAATTTTATTTAGTTCTGCATTTTGACTTCCATTGCTCCAACACTTCATTGTTTACATGGTGCTGGGGGCTCATGCATGCCAGACAAGTGCTGTAACCAGTGAATTAGCACTCCAACCCCAATATTGTTCTTTCTAATAGCTGAGTAGAACTCCATTTTACATATATAGCACATACATATCTCATTTATATATATCACAAATATATATATATATATATATATATATATATATATATATATATATATATATATATATATATATCCATTGATGAAGTGAAGGGCATCTAGGTTGCTTCCATAATTTAGCTATTGTAAATTGAGCTGCTATAAACATTGATGTAGCTATGTAGCTGTGTCTCTATAATATGCTGATTCTAGTGTTTCTGGGAAATTGCCCACAAGTGGGATAGCTGGGTCATATTGTCAGAAATACTGGGCATGCTATAAAACAAGATTAGCAAGAAAGATTTTATTCTCATGACAGGGTGGGCTTTCAAGGGGGTACTGAAGCACACACAAGTGCAATGGAAATCCGGGGGTAAAATAAAATCCCCAATTGATGTAATCCTGCCCTTCAATCTGATTGGAGAAGCTCAGGGGTACAATCTACATGCTTGGTCAAGATTGGATAGGGCCAGGTACAGGAAGTAGGAAGGCAGGGTATGGAAAGCCATAGAAAGTAGGTGGGGTACAGGAAGTCAGCACTTACAGGTGTAAGGAGACACATGCTGGGGAGTTTTAAACATGGCTTCCTCTTAGTCTCATGGTTCCCTGACTTAAGATGGCTTCCTTTTATATGGGAACCTTAAGGCTGTATTCTGAAAATGGACCATCAGGCTTCCTATTTCTCACAGTTTGGTGGTTCATCTCTGTAATTTATAAATAAATTTTAGTCTCAAATAATATTGCCTTTGTAATAAATTCTCCCCTTACACCCTTGTACTGCATACTGGGGATTGAACCTAGCAACTCTCTACCGCCGAATTACATCCCTACACCTTTTTCTTTCTTTCTTTTTAAATAGAGAGAGCAAGAGAGAGAAAGAAAGAATAAATTTTATTTATTTTTTCATCTGATTTTAGTTTCTCTAACATTTAAAGGGTTGTGACTCAGAAGTAAAGTGTCCCCAGGTTTGATCCCCAGTACAAACAACAACAACAACAACAACAACAACAACTAAAAGAAATGTGCCTAGTTTAAAGAATGCTATTTGGATGGAGTGGTGGCTTGGGAGTATTGTATTGGCATGCACAAGGACCCAGGTTTGAACCCCAGCACCACATACACAATTAAGTGTCAGAGCATTGTAAACCAGATGAATAAATAAATAAAATTGATTCTCTCTCTCTCACTCATTAAAAAAAAAAGAAAGAAAGAATATTATTTACAAAGACCTTATGTTACCAGGTATGGTGGCTCACACCTCTGATCCCAGTGACTTAGGAGGCTGAGACCAATTCAAGGCCAACCTAGGCAACTTAGGGAGACCCTTTCTCAAAATCAAATGGAAGGGACTGGGAATGTAGCTCAGTGGTAGAGCACCTCTGGGTTCAAGTCCAGTATCCTAAACACAGAACAAACAAACAAAGCTTTTTGTCAAGAAATTTGAAAAATGGACCAATTCTGTGATATATGTCACAAACTATTTAAGTTCATTCATGAAGTGTGAAAATAAAAGTATTAACCAAAAACTCTTAAGATTGAAGGTTCCTGAAATAAAAGGATTTATTAAGCCACTGTAGATGTTAACCAACAAACCAACCAACACTGTCTTGGTATAAGTTCCCACAATTACCTGCAGCACGGCAAAGTAGAAGTTGGGAAACATCTACCAGACCAGAACTAAAGAACATTTTTTTCCCTTTCTTTTCTTTTTTTTTTTTTTTTTGTACTGGGGATTGAACAAGGGGTGCTTACCCACTGAGTTATACCCCCAGACCTTTTTCTTTTTTATTTTGAGACAGGGTCTTGCTAAGTTGCAGAGGGACTCACTAAATTGCTGAGGCTGGCTTTGAACTTGTGATCCTCCTGTCTTAGGCTCCCAAGTCCCTGGGATTACAGGCATGCACCACCACATCCCACCAAGAACATTTATTTTATAATGACAATTGGGGAAGGAAGACATAAATTATTAATATTAAACCTACAGTAGTTATAGATTAGAGGGTATGTTAGTCAGGTTTTTGTTCCTGTAACCAAAATATCTGTCAAACAGTTTAGAGATGGAAGGACTTGTTTTGGAGTCTGATTTGAGGGGTTTCAATCTATGTGGGCTAGCTCCATTGCTTGGAGCCTGGGGTGAGACAGAAACATGATAGAAAAACATGGTGGAAGAAACTGCTCAGCTCACTGTAGCTTGGTAGCAAAGAGAAAATGAAAGAAAGAGGAAGCAGCCTAGGACAAAATAGAGTCCCCAGAGACACTGGTCCCAAGGACACATTCACTTCTTCCAGGTACCACCTCCTACGCTTTCCACCACCTCTTGATTGTCCAAATTATGAATCCCTCAGTGGATTAATTCACTGATGAGATCAGAGCCATCTAATTTAATAATGTAAGATTATTAAATTTGTCTGTTTCTCAGTATGAATTGGTCAACCAAAGAACTAGACAAATTTAATAACCCTCTAATATATCAAAGAAAATTTAATTTATGGTCAAAAGTTTCTCATGAAGAAAACTCAACATTGAATTCATGGTTGAAACTTTTTCATGAAGAAAACTCAAACACAGGTGACTTCACTGTTGAATCCTAACAAACATTTAAGGTATAATCATAGTATGCTACACTAAGTCTTCCAGAAAATAAGAGAGGAAGGAACACTTCCCAAGTTGGCCAATCAGGCCAAGACATTTAAAAAATCAAACTTAGATACCAATATCCCTTATGAAAATAAATGCAAAAAAAAATTTCGCAAACAAATCCAATGTTATGTAAAAAAAGAATAACACATCCTTTTTTTTTTTTTTTTTTTTTTGATGAGGGATTGAACCCAGGGGTGCTTAATCACTGAGCCACATACCCTGTCCTTTTTTTTATTTTGAGACAGGGTCTCACTAAGTTACTTTCAATCTTGCTAAGTTGCTGAGACTGGCTTTGAACTTGTGATCCTCTTCCTCAGCCTCCTGAGCTGCTGGAATTACAGGGTGTGCCTGGTTAAGACCAATACAAGGTTGGACACTTTGAAAACCAATGAATGAAATTGTTTCATAGTAACAGGTTAAAAAAGAAGAAACAAACTCTTAGTAAACTAAGCAACTTCCTTAACCTGATAAGAAGGCATATATAAAAAACTTACATCTGACATCATATTTACGTGAAAGACAATGTGGGCTTTCTCCCTAAAATTAGAAATAGGCAAATAAATCTGCTTTCAGTGCTGTTACTGAGCATGGTTCCAAAAATTTTGGCCAGTGCAATAAGCCAACAAAAGAAAATTAAAAGCATACAAATCAGAAAGGAAAAAGTAAAATTGTTCTTATTTGCAAATGACATTACAGTGTATGTAGAAAATCCTAAGGAATCTATTTTATTTTTTATTTTGTGGCACTGGGGATTGAACTCAGGGCCTGCATGCTAAGCATGTACTCTAGTGCTTACCTTCACTCCCAGGCCTAGAAATTTATTTTTATTAAAAAAAACAAAAAGAACCTCTACAACAAATAAGTTCAACAAGCTTCCAAAGTCAGTATACAAAACTTAATTGTGTTTCTATACACGAAAAATGAATAATCAAAGTTTTATTTAAAATACCATTTTTTAAATTTTCTTTTATTTTTTACATTTTATTGCTGTCTATACTGATCATCTATATAGTGCAAATAATGGCTTCTGGTGGTTATAAAGCATTCCTGAATTATAGACCAGGGCTATACACTTGACATTTTTTTAATTCTTTTTTTTTGTTTGTTTGTTTTAAGAGAGGGACAGTGAGAGAGAGAGAAAGAGAGAATCAATTTTCTATTTAGTTTTTCATGTGGCTTTCATTGCTCCAAGACTTCGCTGTGTATATGGTACTGGGATTAGAACTTGCATACTTGGGCATGCCAGGCAAGTGCCACAACCGCTGAGCCACCCCTCCAGCCCTTAAAATACCATTTATAATAGCATCAAGCAGATGAAATACTTAGGGATAAATTTGACAAAAGATGTGTAAGATCTATGTACTGAAGATTGCTGAGAGGAATTAAGGAACACTTAAATAAATGGAGAGATAATTTGTTCTCATGGATTGGAAGACCTGGTATGATCAAGATGTCAATTCCCGCTGAATGATCATAGATCAAAGCAGTCTTCCTAAAAAAAAATTGGTATTCTGATTCTAAAATTTATATGGCTATGCAAAAATATTTATGTGGTAAAGTCAAATTTGTACAGAATAGCTTTTTAAATTTTGAAAAAGAAGAACCAAGTTAAAGAAAGTTCAGAAATAGAATTATACATATGCTCAAATAATTCTGACAAATGCACCAAAGCAATATGTATTTTCACTGAGGAAAATATCTTTTCAACAAATGGTGCTGGAATAATTGGTAGCCATGTGCTGTGGTCTGGATCTGAAATGTCCCCCAAAAGCCCATGTGTTGAAGCCTTCGTCCCAGCCCGTGGTGCTACTGGGAATGGTGGAACCCTTCAAGGTGGGTCTAGTTGGAGGATGTCATTGGGCCCCTTTAAGAGGATATGGGGATCTGATCCTTTATTTTCCCCTTTTGCTTCTGGACCACCATGAAGTGAACAAGCCTCTTCAACCAAGTGTGTGCTCCAACCGTGAGGTACTATGCGGTGTCCTCTGGCTCAAACCAACAGGTCCAAGTGCCTCTGGACTGAAATCATAAGCCAAAATAAAACTTTCCTCCTTTTAGTTTGATTATTTCAGGCATTTTGTCACAGTAATAGAAAGCTGATTGAAATGCCCTATGTAGAAATTAAACCGCACCCCCTAACTCACACCATATACAAAAATTTAGTTAAAATGGATCATATATCTAACTGTAAATGCTAGGCTCATAAAACAAACCACAACAAAAAAAGCAGATAATCTTGATGACCTTATATTTGAAAGTCATAAGTTGGACTTCATAAAAATTAAATTATAGCAGTTCAGTTTACAATAGCTAAAACAACCCAGATGTCCCTCACTGGATGAATGGATCCAAAAACTGGTACTTATAAACCATGGAGTTTTACACAGCAATTAGAAACAATGCTATTGCAGCCTTTGAAGGTAAATGGATGGCTATGGAAGAAATTATGCTGAATAAAATCAGCTTAACCCAGAGAACCAAGGGTTGAATGTCTCCATTCATCTGTGGAGGCTGGAGCTAGATCCTGGCCATTGAGAAAGGAAGTCTATTATGTTTTAAATCTGGATAAGTTGTAATGTCATACAACCTAAGGCACTTGTACAGATGTATTGGGAAGGAGGAGGGGGGAGGGATAAGGGTGTATAATTGTGGGGGGCAATTTCAGAATTTATATATATATATTGTATTATTTCCTTAGAAGCTTGTTTGATTGTTCAACAAATAAATTTCTGAATAAAATTTTAAAAAATAAATAAAAAGAAAGAAAAAATAACTAAATTAAAACTTAAAATGTTTAGCTGGGCACAGTGGCACATGCCTGTAATCCCAGCAACTCGGGAGACTGAGGCAGGAAGATTGCAAGTTCCAGAGACCCTATCTCAAAAATTAAAAAATAATAAATGAAATAAAATAGGAAAGGGCTGAGGATGTAGCTCAGTGGTAAAGCTCCTCTGGATTCAATCCCCATTACCAAAAATAAATAGCAACAACAAAAACTTAAAATATTTACTTTTCCAAAAACAATAAGAAAATGAAAATACAAGCTACTGCTTGAGAGAAAATATTTGTAAAACATATCAAATGATGAACATGTTTCTGAAATTTTTAGAAAGACAATTCTCACAACTCAATAATAAGAAAATAATCCAATTATTAAAATAGGCAAAAGATTTTAATTGATAGAACAACAGAATATATACAGTTAGCAAATGAACTATGAAATAATGAACATCATCAGTCACCAGAGAAATGCAAATTAAAACAATGAAGGCTGGAGCAGTGGCTCGGCGGTGGCATGCACAAATACACGGGTTCAAACCCCAGCACCACATATGCAACTAAGTGTTGTAGCAATGGAGGCCACATGAAAAACTAAAAATTGATTCTCTCTCTCTCACTATCCCTCTCTCTTAAAACACACACACACACACACACACACACACAAAGAGATGCCAGGAGACACTCACTGGAATAGCTAAGAGTAAAAAGACTGACCAGACCAGAGACTATTGGGGCTACCTAGCAACTGGAACACTCATGCATTGCTGGTGGGGTTGTAAAATGGTACAAACATGGTGATGGACAGAATCTTAGTCTCTGTAAGTACACAGCAATTTCAATTTTTTTTTAAACCTAGTGAACTACTCCTCTTCCATGTAGTTCATTCATCAGGATTCAATTGAGCAATTTTTCCGGGTGATTTAGTGCGGATTATAAAGATCTTCAAGCAGGATCTTCAGAGGCCTGCTTGTTTTCTGCACCGAGAGTGGGATCACATAAGGACGGAGGCAGATGGTGTAGGGTGCCTAGATGATACCTCTGCCTAGGGAAGACATTATGGGAAGGGCAGTTAAGGAGAAGCATTGCATAAACATGGAAAGATTGATTTCAAAGAAGTCCCTTAGCCCCTGTCTAACCCTAAGGTTCTATGTGTTGGGGGCTTTTAGGGGTAATGACCCATCTAAACACATTTCATTTACTGACTATTTTTTCTGGTTTTTGTTTTTCCTTTGTTTGTTTGTGCATGTGGTGCTGGGGATCAAACCTTGGACCTCGCACATGCCAGACAGGTGCTCAACCACTGAGTCCCTCTCCAACCCTCATTTATCGAATTTTTATTAGAACTGGTTAGAATTTTCTTGCTCTTTGAGGCTGTTAGGCCTTTCATACCACGTCAATTGCAAAGCTTACTGCCTCATTGCCTTCCACCACACCCATATTCAGCCACCTCTCTGCTCCCTGGAGCCACCTGCACAAAAATGTATGCTTCTTAGATAATGGAAAATTTATTCTAAATGCTTATTTTAGATTGAGTAAGATCTACTCTTCATGCCCGTGTTGCTGCTGTGTCTGCTCCGATCTGTGGCTTTTGCATAGCTGACTGGTTGTGCTGTCCCTCCTTCTGACTCTAAATGGAACTGCCTTTACCATTTCTGATGGCTTACCTCATGTGCGAATAACCTATGGGGTGGGGGCGTGTGGGTGATGAGTGGAGAGTGGGGAAGAGTGTGGTCACTGTGCAGAGAGGAGTGGGCCCTGCCCTTGAGTAAGTCTCAATCACACAGCAAACATTCGTAGGCAGGGACACTGGTTCCCAGTAATGCCATCCAGAGCTGAAGACGGATGCTGTAGCCTCTATATCACCTTCATTCCTGTGTCTCCTCAAGTTTCTATCAGATGCCTCCTGTCTCTAATTTCCTCAGGATCAGTGGCTTGAGCTTTGGCTATGAGCCTGACTTGGGTTTGTTTCTGGGGCTTCTGAAATTGATTTTCTTTTTTCCTTTGCTCTTTCCCAGGGGACTCTTCCTTGCCTTACTCAAATTTCCGCTGAGACTAAACGGCTTATGTTATGCTGCAGAAACAGAGCTGAGACATGAACCTAGAGAAATTTGTGTACAAATTTGGCCTTTGGGTGATCAGAGCCAAGTAAGGATTAATCTGGTATCAGCCTTGGTACCATTACCAATCATTTCCCCTCTATCTTGCTATGCTCTAATCATCAGAAACATGTACAGCTAGGAGCAGGTTGAAACAGGGCCCTTGCAGAAGAAGAAATCAAGAAATCAATCCCATTCACAATATCCTCAAAAAGAATAAGCTACTTGGGAATTAACCTAATAACAGAAGTAAGAGAACTCTACAGTGAAAATTATCAATCATTGAAGGCAGAAATTGAAGAAGACCCTGAGCAGATGGAAAGATATTCCATGTTCTAAGTTAGACTGAATAAATATAATTAAAATGACTATTCTTCTAAAAGTGATATATAGATTCATTTCAATCCCCATCCAGATACTAATGCCATTCTTTACAGATATCAAAAAACAATTCTCAAATTCGTTTGGAACAACAAGAAACCCAGAATAACAAAAACATTACTAAGCAGAAGGACAAAACAGGTAGATTCTCAACACCAGATCCAAAAATATATTATAGATTAGGGCTGGAGCGGTGGCTCAGCGGTTTTGGCACTTGCCTGGCAAGCACGAGGACCCGGGTTCAAACCCCAGCACCACGTACACAACTGATTGTTGGAGCAACTAAGGCCATGTGAAAAACTAAATAAAGTTGTTTCTCTCTAAAAAATAAAAAATATATTATAGAGCTGTAGTAACAAAAACAACATGCAACTGGTATCAAAATAGGAATGAAGGCCAATTGAATAGAATAGAAGACTCTAAAACTAACCCACAAATCTATAAACATTTGATCTTTGAGAGTCAAAATATAACAAGGAGGAATGACATCCTATTCAACAAATGGTTCTGAACAAAAAGGACAGTCACATGCAGGAAGTTGAAATTAGGTCCTTATCTCTCACCTTGCACAAAAATCAAATCAAAATGGTTCCAGGAACTAGGAATTAAACCAGCTACCATAAAACTGCTAGAAGAAAAATTAGGACCAACAATCTAGCATATGGGAGTTGGCAATGACTTCCTCGATAAAACTCCCAAGGCAAAAGGATTAAAGCCAAGAATTAATGAATGGGATGACATTCAATTAAAAAGCTTTTTCTCAGTCAATAAATTGGTCAAAATTGTCAAGGGAGAACCCAAAGAATGGGAGAGAATCATGGCCTGTGATTCCTCCAATAGAGAACTAATATCCCAAATTTATAAGTACTCAAAAAAGTTTATATCAAAACTACAAGCAATACAATGAATAAAGGGGCCAGAAAGCTAAACAGAAACTTCTCAAAAGAGGAAATTGAGCAAGCCAATGAATATATGAGAAAGTATTCTAAATCATTAGTAACCAGAGAAGTGCAAATCACTTAAGATTTTACCTTACTCCAGTCAGATTGGCAAAGATGAAGAATACAAACAGTAAGAAATGCTGGAGGAGTTGTGGGGAAAAGGAACACTAGCACGCTGTTAATGGAACTGTAGAATGGTATAGCTGCTCTGGAAATCAGTGTGGAAACTCCTCAAAAAATCAGGGATGGACCAGCGATCCCTCTCCTGGGTATTTTCCCAGAGGTGTTAGAATCAGCACATTACAGCAACACAGCAAAATCAATGTTCATAGCAGCTCAATTTACAATAACTAAATTATAGAATCAACCCAGATGCCCCCTCACTAGATGAATGGATCCAAAAGCTCTAGTATATATAAACAATGGAGTTCTTTTTACTCAGCTATTGGAAACGACAATATTGACATTTGAAGGTAGATAGGAGAAATCATGCCGAGTAAGGTTAGCCAAACCGAGATATTTAAGGATTGAATGTTTCCCCTTATTTGTGGAGGCTGGAGCTAAACCCAGGTGTGGGTGAAAGGTAGTCAGATTCATGTATTGGGTCTATCAAGGGCAGAGCAATACATATTGCAGGGGAATCATAGATATGTAGGGGGAAGAGGGAGGGGGGTAAGGGATGGGAGAAGGAGGGACAGAGAAGGATCTAGGGAGACAATCAACAATGTAGCATACTCTTTACCCCTCTGAGAAGTCAAATCATATTTATGCAATCATTTAATTCTGTAAAATTCATAATATATATATATACATATACACATATATGTCTGTTATAGGGGCATAATATGAAAAAATCTGGAAACTGGGGTGGGTGATATGGGGTAACTATGGTTTAGGATCAAATGCATATCACATTGTTACTTTTTTGTTTTGAAGAGAGAGGGACAGTGAGAGAGAGAAAGAATCAATTTTGTTTAGTTTTTCATGTGGTTTTTGTTGCTCCCACACTGTTATATTATGTGGTGCTGGGGTTCCAACCCGGGTCCATGCACATACCAGGCATGCGTTTTAACCATTGAGCCATCGCTCCAGCCCCTCATATTGTTACTTTATATGCATTTATGATTGTACAACAACTGAACTACTTAATAATATATATATGTAAAGAAATGGGGCCCTTGAATTCATATTATTGATTCCCTGGTGATTTTCTTCAAGCAATTTCCCATCTCCTGTTCCCAGTTGCTTCACCAACGAAATAGATGATTATTACATTGACCTATCTCAGAGTGCACATGAAGGCCAGCTGATTATCAATGATATGTTTTTGGAAGGCCTCTGAGCTCTTTGCAGGAATGTTTGAACAATTAAGCATTTCATCCACAAGGTTAGGAATACAGATAATGCCAGAAATAACCAGGTCAAATCTGAGTGATGAAAGCCAGTCGCAGATTTGACAACAGGTGCATGGAGAGGAGACAGTTAGATTTACTTCCTTTTTCTAATTTGAGAGGTTTCATGTTAAAGAAAATCAGTGTATTCAGGTTGCAGGAGACCTAAGTGCTGTCACCACGAAGCTGGGCTGTGTCCTCATGGCCTGGGCCCTCTATATTCCCCCTGCTATACTCTGGGCAGCGCATCTATTAGTGGGTAAGTAAAATGCGTGAATGTTGGTGTGAGAATGGAGATATCCCTGACTTTGGGGAAAGAGTCAAAGCAAAGAAGCTTGAACTAACTTTGGCCCTCAACGAATTGGATAGGTGGGATAAGAGGGCTAGATGTAAGAGAGTTTGGTGTGCAGGATTGAATGGCTCTTTCTGTATATAAAAGTCTTCAAGTTTTTCCATGTGAATACAATGTCTTCTCTCACTATAATTTTAACTCTTACTTTTCTGATACAATTTTTTTGAAAGAGTGGTCTGCATTTGATCATCTTGACTTCCTCACTTCTCACTTTTCAATGTTTGTAGTCTGGTTTCCACTAGAATCAGTTTTGCATAGGGCACAGCGATCTCGATCCATATTGAATAGGTCATTGGTCATTGTACATTTTTCCATTCTCTTCCTTCTCTGCTGCTCTGGGCACTGTTGATCAATTATTCTTTCTTGCATTCTCTACATCCCTGACTTCAGTATCACCATTTTCTCCTTGTACTTCCTGTACTTTCAGTACCTTGGAAGCTTTCTTTTCTTCCCCTTAAATATGAACGTTGCCTGTTGTTACATCCTTGCTTCTCCATTCTTCTTTCTTTATGAAATCTCCTTCATCAGTTTATTGTCTGTATAACTTTTGCCACATTAACTGTTTATTTAAGAGTCCCAAATCAGATCTCCAATCCTAATCATGCTTTTGACCTTCACATTCAACTATAAATCTTCACACAAAACATACGCACCTACATGTCCCAGAGGTATCTAGAGATGAACTCATCTGTCCTGGCCGTCACCTCTTATAACTCATTTCTCACTGTTTCTGATCTCACTTAATGGCACCAGCATCCACTTCTACCTCCAAGCCAGAAATCCCAGAGACAACCTGGACCCTTCCTTCTTTGTCTTCTCTATATCTGATCAATCATCAAGTTTGTCAAATTTTATATCCTAAATTGTTCTTAAAGCCAGCTCCTTCCCTGAAACATCATGAATGCTGTCCTAGGACAAGCCCTCATCGTCTATGACTTGGGCTAGTGTAATAACTTCCCAACTAATCTTGTCTCAACCTTGTGTCCTTGAATTCTGCATTCTGTAGCTATAGTGATTTCTAAAATTTCAGTCTTTCAATCCAAGGTCCTTGTCATGGCACACAAAGTCCACCCAAACCTGGCACCTGTTCAGACTCTTCAGCTTCTACAGACACGCACACCCAGACTCTTACTGTCTCCAAGGCTTTGCTCAGACTGCTACCTCTGTCTGAAATGAGCTCTCCTCTGGGCCTCCTTGTCTCCTCTACTTTTATAAACTTCCGGATATTGGAAGGACTCAGCCTTGGTAGCATCTTCTCCAAGAAGCCTATCTTGATCTCTCCTTTCTGTTCCAATGGCTGCCTGGGACACCTCTTTCTTATTGCTTTCTTCCCCATGCTGAAATAATATCTTCATGTACCTGTGTCTCCCACTAAACTAAGATCTATTTATGGGCTAGGACAATGCTATTTTTGCTTTTGTTTTGTGACAAGAATTGCAGACTTAGGGGGCTGGAGCGGTGGCTAAGCGGTTTCGGTGCTTGCCTGGCAAGCACGAGGGCCTGGGTTCAAACCCCAGCACCACGTACACAACTAAGTGTTGGAGCAACTGAGGCCATGTGAAAAACTAAATAAAGTTGTTTCTCTCTTTCTCTGTCTCTCTCGCTGTCCCTCTCTCTTTAAAAAAAGAAAGAAAGAAAGAAAGAATTGCAGACTTAGGATCAGATTCTCAGGTTTCAAGCCCCTCTTCTAGTGAGTAGTTCTATATTACTTCGAAAAAGTCACTCTTCTAATTTGTAAAATGAGAATAACACTTGTCGCATAAGATTTACTGAGTGAAAATGCCTGGTAGAATTTTGCTTTTAAAAGATTTTGCTTTTAAAAATGATAAAGGAGTGGAGGAGCCAGGAGTGGTGGCACACGTCTGTAATCCTAGCAGCTGGGGAGGCTGAGGCAGGAGAATCAAAAGTTGGAGGACAGCCCCAGCAACTTTGTGAGGCCCTAAGCAACTTAGGGAGGCCCTATCTCAATCAATCAATCAATCAATAAAAAGACAGGGCTGGAGCAGTGGCTCAGCGGTTACTTACCTGGCATGCATGAGGATATGGGTTTGAACCCCAGCATGAGGTACACAATGAAGTGTTGGAGCAATGAAGACCACATGAAAAACTAAATAAAACTAATTCTCTCGCTCTCTTTCTCTCTCTCTCTCTCTCTCTGTCTTTAGAAAAAATTTTTAAAAAAATGAAAAGGACAGGGGATATGGCTCAGTGGTAAAGCATCTTTGGGTTCAATCACCAGTAACCACCCCCCTGCCCCTACACCGCACTAGAAAAGAAAAATGAGAGGAGGCCGAGTCCCACTGAGCAATGGGGGAGGAACTGAAAGTAGATAGCAGAGTAGTGAAGGGGGCTGAGGGGGGATGTAAAGAAGGCACCTGGTACGGATATGGAGAACTGGGGAATGGAGAGGAACCTTGACAAGGGAAGTTACAGGGTCAAAGAAGAGCTTTGGGTCAATGGGAGTGGAGGAGAACGAAAGCAAACAGGACAGGAAAGGATGGTGTGAAGAGGTGAGCATGGATGGATTGCCTTGTGGCAGGAAGAGGGGGAGAAAGACTAAGAGGGACACGAAGCAGTCCCCGAGATGGAAGAAATGACATTTCCCTTGCCTGGGTCAATCAGGAAAGCAAGGAGATGTAGTGAAAAATCTAGTACTCTAAGTTTCAACCTAGAGGAAAAAAAAGAATTGTTCCACAGTTACCAGCACAATCTGGGAGTAGGGGATCAGGGTTGAGTGGGGAGAAAAACGGCTCTGCCATTGCTAGGGAAAGTTTAAGGGGCAGGGATTATGGGGGTGGAGATGGCTGAAAAGATGAAGACCTGAAAGGGGAGCAAGTTGGGATGGGAGACGCAGCTAGGTAGTGAAAGCTCTTTCACAGGTGACATATCTAGGGTATTATGGGAAAATGGGAATATGGACGAAAGTGCCCAAGGACAGTCTGAGGACTGAAGTAGACTATGTCTGCATAGTGAAAAAAAAAAGAACACTAATTTTGAGCTCAGACACACTGATTTTCTTGCTCTGTTCTTTATTCTCTTTTTAAATTCCTGGCATGTTTCTTGAAGAACTTATAAAATGGAGATGAAATCACATATCTGGAAAGCTTTTGAAAATTAAACAAGATAATGCATAAAATTTCTAGCAGTGTCAGAATCTGACATCCATTTCTCCCTCTTGTGCTATGCCTGCCTGCTCTGGGGTCCTGGTTGCCTTTGGTGTCTGACTTCCTGCAGCAGTGGTGGGATGCCATGCTGGTGAGTTCACCCTCCTTTCATCCTCTTTCCTCTTCCCCAAACCACAATCTATTCACTGAGATCACCCAGATACCAGGGAACCAAGGTTGGTTCAGTTGGTTTTTTTCATTGCTGTGACGCAAGAACCCAACAAAAACCATTTTAGAAGGAAAAGTTTATTTAGGGGCCCATGGTTTTGGAGGTCTTAGTCCATAGAAGGCTGACTCCATTCCTTGGGGTTGGAGGTGAGACTGAACATCATGGCAAAGAGCGCGGTGGAAGAAACAGCTCTAGGCATGGCACCAGGAGACAGACAGACTCCATGCCAAATAAGAAATATGTACCCCAAAGGTACATGCCAGTGACCGTACCTGCTTTCAGTTGCCATTAATCCCTATCAGGGGATTACCTCACTGAAAGACTAAGGCTCTTATAACCCAATCATTTCTCCTCTCAGTTTTTTTTTTTTTTTTTGCATTGTTTCACATACTGAGCTTTTGGGGGACACCTTTCATCCAAACCATAACAAAGGTCCAAAACATTCCTCTGAGAGACCCCCCTAAGAGTCTCTTAGAAAAAAGATTTTGGTATCTTCCCTTTGCTTATTCTGAAAAGGATGATTGTCCTTGGAGAGCGAGGAATATCTGTGGTGGGCGATTTCCTGTTTCCTTCCTAAGTTGCGGCATCATTTTCTGGTTCTCCCTGGGACATATCCTTCCAGCTGCCGGTTTTGAGACTCTGCAGTGCGAAGGACCCGTCAGCACTGAGGAGAGTGACTGCTATGTGGATGATGACTTGAATGACTCAAGGGAAGGTGGCTTCCAGGTCAAGGGCTACACTTTCAGTGAACCCTTCCATCTGATTGTATCCTATGGTGAGGTCCTAAACCCCTTCTTTAGCTC
Organism: Aplodontia rufa; assembly: GCA_004027875.1. Classification (NCBI taxonomy): domain Eukaryota; kingdom Metazoa; phylum Chordata; class Mammalia; order Rodentia; family Aplodontiidae; genus Aplodontia; species Aplodontia rufa. The sequence continues at coordinate 24,682 of PVKS010027963.1, forward strand.
CACAGCCCACTCAGGAAAGTGACCCAGGAAACTGGCCATAGGTTGAGCACCCATCGTTAGCCCCTAGCAGCTAGGAGACCCTCAGTTCTAGGCCCTAGAGAAGTTGTCTCACAGTAGGTCTATCATGGAGCTTAGAGATAGGTTGAGGAGATATAATGAGATGTGAGATGTGGGAGTAGGGCATCTAGGGTAGAGGGAAGGACAAAGAAAAGGGTTTCCTATTGCTAAGGGAAGTTTAAGGGGCAGAAGTATTACAGTATGGCATTAAGGATGAGAATATCCCTGAATGAACCCTCAGGAAAGTTTAGGGAGTCTGTGGTGGGCATCCCTGGTAGAATTCTTCAGAGAAATAGTGGGTGACTCAGTTCCTCCTCTGAGCCGCAGACTGGCTGATCCTGCAAGGTCCAACTGGAACCATATTTGAAGGGGATCCATTGGTTCTGCGCTGCCGGGCCTGGCAAGACTGGCCACTGACTCAGGTCACCTTCTACCGAGATGGTTCAGCCCTGGGTCCCCCTGGACCGAACAGGGAATTCTCCATTGCTGTGGTGCAAGAGGCCGACAAGGGGCATTACCACTGCAGTGCCATCTTCAGGAGCCCTGGCCTGGGGAGCCCAGAAACAACATCGACTGTGGCTATCACAGTCCAAGGTGAGAGCGAGAGGCAGCATTGCTGTGGCAGAATCAAGTGAGCAGGGATGGGGAGTCCAAAACTGTTTTTCTTTGGGGTGGAAAGATCATGAAAGCTTTGAGGAACAGGTTGCTGGCAAGTGCCCAATTTGGGTTTCAGGAGGGTCAACGTTGCAGCGTTGACTTTTCCAATCATCAATCGCACCTAGAGTTTAGTATGATTCCTACCACCCAGTTTTATGCTCTCTGATATTTGCTGATTGGGTGTGTGGACTGTTTCCAATATGTCCATCTCTGGATCTTTTCTAGTTTTACTTGAAGAGAGGGAAAAATGTAAGAAGTTCAAATGGGATTAGATGCAGCAACACACACCCCTGATCCCAGCTACTCAAGAAGCTGAGGCAGGAGGATCACAAGTTCAAGGCCAGCCTGGGCAACGTAGTGAGACCCTGATTTAGAAAAAAAATTTTAAAAGAGCTGGAATGTAGCTCAGTAGTAGAGCATTGGCCTAGTTAAAGGCTCTGGTTTCAATCTCCAGTACTGCAAAAATGAAACAAAAATTAAAAAGGAATCTTTCTAGAAGAGTCCATTCCTGATGGAAAAAAGGGAAAGGACCAATGGTCTGGCTGCTTGCTTTGCCCTTCATGGTTCTACTTGAGTATAAAATGGCTGAGCTCTTGTTTCTTGTCTACCTTTCCCCCAGAACTGTTTACAGCCCCAGTTCTTAGAGCCTCACCCTCAGCTGAGCCCCAAGAGGGAAGCCCAGTGACTCTGAGCTGTCAGACAAAGCTGCCCCTGCAGAGGTCAGCCACCCGCCTCCTCTTCTCCTTCTACAAAGACGGAAGAACAGTGCGCAGCAGGGGCCTTTCCTCGGAATTTCAGGTGCCCACAGCCTCAGCAGAGCACTCTGGGTCCTACTGGTGTGAGGCAGCCACTGAGGATGGACAAGTTTGGAAACAGAGTCCCCAGCTAGAGATTAGGGTGCAGGGTAAGTGTGGATGTTCTCTTTGATTTGTGTGTACAAATGGGGAGGTGGGCGTAGGATGGATCTATGGACTGGAGTTCAGCATAAAAAGGTGAAGAAGGGACACAGAAAAGATGGAACAATAAGCCAGAGTCCCTGATAATGGAAGAGAGTGCAAAGAGAGTATTTCTCCCCCAGCCTATGCTGCCAACACCACCATGCTAACATCTGAACAAGTCCCTGGTGCACTGCCCCAAAGAACTTAGGTTCCTTCCGTCATCTCTGGGCATTTATAGGAATATAATCTCCAGAATGAGGGATTAAGTCTATGTTCAATTCTGGGAGCTGCCATTAAGAAAACTATACCTGGGCTGGAGTGGTGGCTCAGTGGTTTTGGCGCTTGCCTGGCAAGCACGAGGACCAGGGTTCAAACCCCACCACCACGTAACACAACTAAGTGTTGGAGCAACTAAGGCCATGTGAAAAACTAAATAAAGTTGTTTCTCTCTTTCTCTGTCTCTCTCACTGTCCCTCTCTCTTTAAAAAAAGAAAGAAAGAAAGAAAGCTGTACCTGAGGAATTATTCAGTGCAATGAGGAAGCTTGAAGCCATGCAAGACGAAAAATAATGGAAGGGACTGGTGATGCTCATCCTGAAAAGGTGGTGGTTTAGGGGACCACCGTAGATAT
>PVKS010027964.1:0-26952 GCA_004027875.1 Aplodontia rufa
GCTGATTCTCTCCCTGGGCCCCTCAAAAGGCTCTCTTGTCAGGTTGGTCAGGAGGAGCATATCAGTGAGACCAAGGGCAGCCAGGGCACAAGCAGCTGGCATAGCCACCCCCCTCTGTGGGACAAGCTCTCCTGTTTTGCTGGCCCTCTCTGATTTTCACAGCATTTCCAAGCCTCCTCCTGAGTGGGTCATCCATGGGGGGTGGGCTGAACAGGAGCTGGCAAAGCTGGAGGACTGTGGGCACCCAGCAGCTCACGGGTGGACACAGCCCTCTCCATATGCATCGGATTATATACAGCTGGCCCCACATTGCTGGAGCACCATGGGTTTCCACAGGGGGCTCCTCTAGGCCCACATGAACAGCATGAGGGTCATCTCGAGCCCCCGTGGTAGGTGTGGGGACAGGCTCAGAGGTCAGTAGGAGGAAGACGACAGCTATGGATTGTGAACTCGGGGACTCTGAGTCCCTTGTGGACACAGGACCAGTGAGGTAGGGGCAGGGTGAATCTGGCTGGCCTGGTCACAGTCAGAAGCCCCAGATTTCGGCTTCGATGACATCCCCATGCCATGTTATCCCGTAGCCCAGGCAAACGGACTGAGGCAAGACTGTCAGGCACAACCCTGCAGGGTCGGTCCATTCACTCCCAGGCGCGCTGTCTGATTGGATGCGGAGGAAAGGAGTTGGGAGCTCCTGCTGGTTAAGAGCAAGAAGACAAGCTCCTTAGAACTCTTTGTATTTTCCCACTTTTTCAACAAAAATCTATCCACATCATCCTTTGAATCAAGAAAACAGAGCGTATGAGAACCAAAAAGTGGGGGAGAGAAAAAAAACACACAGCACTGTCCTGGACAGCCTGTCCGGCCTCATCCTTTTCTGAAAAGCGCGACTTGGTGGAGATCTAATTCTCACGCCGTTCCTTCTGCTCAGGTACACGGTAGCAGTTTTGGAACCTTTTGATGACTCCAAAATGAAACCCTAGGCCCGTAAGGAGATGATCCTCATCTTCCCTCCCCTCGGGCCGGGGATCCACCCATCCTCAGTCGGCCTCTCTGGACTTCGCCTGCTCCTCACCGCGCCACCCACACAGAGTCACAGCACATGCGGCCTTTTGAGTCTGGTTGCTTTGAGTTGACACTGTGTTTTTCAGATTCAACCACGCTGTAGCGAGAAGCAGCAATCCACCCCTTTCAGGACTGCGTCATATTCCACGCTAAGGATCCAACCACGTTCTATTTATCCATGCAAACATTTTCCAAGTTCAAATCCAACTTTTGCCATCAACTTGCTGTGTGACCTTAGTTGACTCATTTTGCCTCTCTGTGCTTCCATATCTTTAATTAGATTTGTCCTGAGGCTTTAACAACTTAATCGATGTAAGATTGTCAGGATGGTGCTTCCTGGGGACCCTTAAGAAACAACGGGTGTTTTTATTTTCTGGTGCTCAAAAGGGGATGTGTGTCCCTGGCTCTGCCTGATGGAAGAAGCGCTCTTCTCCTACCTAGTTCTCCTTCCAGAGGTCTTGGGAAGCAGAGGAGGAAAGTCAGGGTCGCCTTCCTGGAGTTAACAGATGGGGAAACTGAGGCACAACTCTGTCAGAAGCAAGACGAGGGTGAAGCCCGTGGGCCCAGGAGCGGGGCAGGAGCCTGTCTGGGGACTTGGGCAAGGGCTTCCGTCATCCCCACCTCTGCTGCTGTTACACCACAGCTTCCTGGGAAGTGTCCCTGTGCCCGAGGACAGTGAGACAGGGTGTCCTTGGGTGCGGGAGGTGGGGAATCTGATAGTTGTTTTCACAGCTGGGAGGAACAGGCCGCTCTTGCCTCTGTTTGTCCTCCCTGGCTGGCGCTGGTGCTGGCGCACACAGCTGTGGCATCTTTTTTCTTGTTGTTGTTCCACAGATTGAACCCAGAGGTGCTTAATCACTGAGCCACATCCCCAGCCCTTTTTTATATTTTATTTTGAGACAGGTCCTGGCTAAATTGCTGAGGCTGGCCTTGAACTTTGGATCCTCTTGCCTCAGCCTCCCGAGTCGCTGGGATTATAGGTGTGTGCCACCGCACTCTGCTGTCTTTGGTGTCTTCAGGTCTTTGGGTCCTGAGTCCATTTCACCTGGACTGAAATTGCCACCCTACTGGGTAACCTTGGGTGGTCACCTAACTTTCCCTAGCTTCTGTTTCCTACCCCCAGAGATGGGAACAAGGCATGGCAAGGCTTGGAGGGGATGGCAGGTTAGGGCCAAGCCCTGCAAGCTGGGCGTGTGGTGCACGCCTGTAATCTCAGCAGCTCCGGAGGCTGAGGCAGGAGGATGACAAATTTAAGGCCAGCCTCATCAACTTAGGGAGGCTCTGTCTCGAAATAAAAAAAAATTTTTTTAAAGTGCTTGGGGTGTGGCTCAGTGGTTAAGCACCCCTGAGTTCAGTCCCTGGCACCAATGATGAGGATAATATACCGATGACCACAGCAGCTGCCGTCTCACCGCCTTTCTTATTAACTATCTCATCGCCTACTTTTGGGCCCTCCCTTCAAGTTCAGCTCCCGTGTCTTCCCCAGTGAGCCTGGGCTCATGCTCTGGGGGATTCTGCAGCCCTGGCTGCCCACGAGCAGCCCAGTGCCTGCCCTGCCCGCTCCCTGCAAGCCTCATCTCCTCCCTCACCCACAGCTCCACCCTCTGCTCTCCCACCAGCACCTGGGTCTGCAGCCGCCTCCATTCCTAACAGCCTGAACTTCCAGACATCCCCCATCCAACCCGCCTCCACTGCTCGCTGCGGCCTGCCCCGAGCTCCCACTCCCGCGCCTGGCCCTGGGCACCCCACATGGCGCAGGAGGGCTCGCGTTCAACCCAATCACACTGCTGCTCAAGAGCCTACCATGGCTCCCACCTCCCCGGGAACAGAAGCTGAAGCCCTCAAGTGAACTCCCAGGCCTCCCTGACCTGGGCCCAGTTCCTCCTCCTCCCCTCCCAGCAAGGGATCCTCTGCACCTGCCCTCCTCTGCCCGGATCTGCTGCCCGCGATATCACACACCCCAAGTATCCAGACTCCGCTGGCCCTGCACAGCCATGTCTACCCTCTTACTTCACAGCGCCTGTCACCTGCTGCCCCCACGCCCCACTGAATTCCCGTGCCAAGGACATGCCTGCACACAGTAGGTGCTCAGTAAACACTGTTCCTCTCACTGTCAAATGAAACAAAGGAGAAAAAGACTGTGCAGTCTTGGGACTGGGGTGCCACACCAGCCCTGGGAGGGGCTTCAACCTCACCCCGTGGCCTCTGAGTCCTGGGGAGCCCAACACTGCTGTCCTTCAGAGGAGGGGCCCAGCCCTACACCTGTGTACTCCCAACCCTGAACAGCTTTGATTACCCCATTTTCCCTCCTCCCCATGTCCCCTCTCTTTCTGGAGGCTGAGCCCAGGTGCTCAACCACTGAACGAAATCCCCTTCTCTTTTACCTTTTTTTTTTTTAATTTGAGGTGGAGCCTCGCTAAGTTGCTGAGGCTGACCTTGAACTGTGCGATCCTCCTGCCTCAGCCTCCCTAGTCACTGGGATTACAGGTGTGCGCCTCTGTGCCTGGTCACTATCCAGTTTTCCTGTATTCACCACAGCTAAGTGCAAAGCCACCTAAATGTCCTAGAGACGCTAAGCTCCTGAGGCCCCTGGGAAGGTTTCCAAGCCCAGGAGAGTGGCTTCCTGTCCGTCCTTTCTCACACCCTCTGATTCCCAGCCCCTACTCAGATGAGGCTGGACGGCAAAGCTTACTCAAGGACAGTGGTTCTCCAAGTGGGGTGATCTTGCACCTCAGGGGACATTGGCAGTGTGTCTGGAGGTGACTGCAGTTGTCACATTGGCATCTGACGGGTGGAGCCAGGTGCGCCGTTGGACCCACCATGTGCAGGATGAGCTGTTGCAGAGAGGCATGATCTGGCCCCAAAGGCCAGCGCTGCTCAGGGGAGACACCAACACCTCCCTTCTCGCCTGCTCCACTTCTGTTAATATGCTCTGGACTTCTCTTGTGGGAAAAGTGTGTTTTATCTAAAAAGCTGTCTGTCTCCTATCTAGCTACTGCTCCCCAAACCCCCTAGAAAAGTTAAACGGTGTTTTCCTGCTGAGATGCACCCGGTCCACCTTGGTTTGGACTTCAAGCCTCTGAGCTCTGCAGCCCTGACCCGCTGTGCCCTCATCCCCCTGGCTGCCGTCCATGTGTCGATTTGGAAACGACCTACAGAAACCTTTTTTCGGATGAGTTCGTGGTGCTGCCTGTGGCCTCCCAGCCGTGCGTCATCCACAAAGGTGACAACAGCTTCTTGGTGGGACCTTGTGTCTAAAACTGCCCACCATGGCCAAGGTCAGGACCCTGCAGCTACACTGAGCCCCTTCCCTGGGGTCATCGTCACTCATGGGTGGACATGTGCTGGGTGGAGCTGGCCGGTCACACACCCTCGGAGGGATTTCATCCAAAGCTCTTTGAAAAATCAAGACTTGCCTGGCATGGGTGAGGACGCGGGTTCAAACCCCAGCACCACGCACGCAACAGTGTCGGAGCAACGAAAGCCCCGGGAAAAGCTCAATAGAACTGATTCTCTCTCACTGTCCCTCTGTCTCTTAAAAAAGAAAAAAAAAAAAAGAAAAGAAAAATCAAGATTTTCAGCAGCTCCGCTCGCTGCCCCCTCACCCCGTGTGCTCTCTGCCACCTGCGTCTCCCATCCAGCTACCCAGGGGACGTTGACTACCAGGGTCGCCGGGCTGAGCTAGTGTTTGCAGGTTTCTTTTCCATTTTAGGGTGTGAGAATTGTTTTTTCTTTTTTTAAAGAGGGAGAGGGAGAGAGAATAAACTTTAGTTTTTCATCTGGGCCTTTGTTTCTCTGACACATTGTTGTGTGTGTGGTGCTGGGGTTTGAACCCGTGTCCTTGCGCATGCCAGGCAAGCGCCGTAACCGCCGAGCCACCGCTCCAGCCCCGATTTTTTTTTTTTTTAACAAGTTGCGTCCATCTGTTCTCCACTGATCAGATGTGCTGTCTGGTTTGGGCATTTACCGTCCTCGTTTGGGGATTGTTCTGCTGTCTGTGTGTCACTTAGATCTGTCTGCATCAGGGTGAGGAAGTCACCCACTAAGCCACGCTCTCCTCTCCCCTGGTGACAAGGGCACCTCTCCTTTGGTTCCACACCTCCTCTAGGATGGCTTCTCTGGACCTGCGCTGGCCAGTGTGGTAGGCGATGGTCACCTGTGGATATTTAAATCTCAGTCAATCAGAATTAAATGCTATTTATAGCACTCAGTGTCTCGGGCACACTTCGAGAGCTCAGCAGCCGGGGGGCAGTGAGCTGGCTGTCACTGTCCGTCACGGGCCTGTCTCCCTGCCCTGTCCCCCACCTCTGCCTCCCTGTGCTGCCCTGAGATGGTCACAGCTGGGTCACTCACCGGGCACTTATGGTCAGCATGCTTTATTTTAAAATGCCCTAGCCAGGTGCAATGGTGCACGCCTGCAATCTCAGTGGCTTGGGAGGCTGAGGCAGGAGGATCGCAAGTTCAAAGCCAGCCTCAGCAACTCAGTGAGGCCCTAGCAAACCTAGCAAGAGCCTGTCTCAAAATATAAACTAAGAAAGGCTAGGGATGTGGCTCAGTGGTTAAGCGCCCCTGGGTTCAATCTGCCCCCGCTAAAAAAAGTGCTCCCCGGTTTCCGGTTTCTTTTCCTTTTATCTCTCATCACGCATGTAAGCATTTCTCTGGATCCGGGTTTAGAGGTAGGATGGCCACACAAATCCCACGGTGGAAGCTTGCTAACGCTTTACTTATTCAACCACTCCCCACTCAAATGCGTACAGGCTCCCCTAATACTTAAAATTTTCTCATTTTTGCGATTCTAAACTATATCCTAATAATCACCCTCAGACCCCATCGCTACCCCTCTTTCTCTTGCTTTATTTTGTTAGTGAACAAATCCTTCACATTAAAACTGCTTGGCTGAAGGCCCAGGACTTCATCAAACCGTAGCAAATAAAAGACCGCGGCTCCTCTGGGCGACACCAGCACCGTAGAGAGAGGTCTGGGGGCTCGGCGGTCACGGCGCTGGCCTGGCGTGCGCAAGGACGCGGGTTCAAACCCCAGCACCACGACACAGCGAAGTGCCGGAGCAACAAAAGCCACATGAAAAACTCAGTAAAATTGATTCTTCTTGTCACCGTCCCTCTCCCTCCCTCTCTCTCATGTCCACCAGCCCCGGATGCTGTCGTGCAAACTTTGTTTTTGGTGGTCTGGTCGTGTAAAGGGACGTTGGACCGCTCGTCCGCGTCCTTGCTGCCGAGGCTGCAGTGCTCCCGGGCCTCTGTACCCGGGCGGCACCTGTGGGCTCCTTACAGAGGCCCCTTGCTTGGGCCTCCCTCCCTTCGCAGTGCCTCCACTGGGTATTTCGGAAATGGTTTGCCGGATGCGTATATGAAGGGCTCAATTCCAGAAGTCTGGGTTAGCAGGGAAAGAGCCTTCCTTGGCGCTGAGGACAGGTGTTCAAGTGTCTCCGTTTCCCCATCCACAGAAAGGGCGGATTGCACCGCCCTGGTGCCTTCTCCCGGCTCACACAGTGTGACTACGCATGTACAAGACTCTCAGGACCAGAGCATCCGGCCTGAGCGTCCCTCAGAGCTTGGTGCCTGGACTGTTTGCTGAGCAGCTCAGGGCAAGTCACTGAACCTTTCTGTGCCTCGTGCCTCTTTGAATACCTAGGTCCTTTCCTTTGAAGGGGGTGCCTGTGTACAGAGGACTCAACCGCGAATCCTTGGAAAGGTCACGGAGCGGCTGTTAGGCTGGGGAGAGGCAGGGACAGGGGCAGAGGCAGAGCCGGGCCCCCACAGAGGACGGTGGGGCTCAGCTGGCGTCTGGTCTGCAGTGACTTCTCTTCTGGAAAGGGCTGACGGTACTTCTGTGTTTGGGAGTTGCTGTGTTGCACTGGGTGTCGAAAGACCTGGGCCCACACCAGCGGCCGCCCAGGTCCCCGCTCCTCTGTCCTGAGCAGGGCTCAGGACCCAACGTGCCACTTGGGAAGTGCTGACTACAGGTGTCAGAGCCTCCTCTCCACGCAGTTCCCCGGCCTGGGAACAGCAAGACCAGCCAGGGATGAGGATGGCGAAAGAGGCTTAATGAGTAACCAGGGCTCCCACCAGGTTGCCATGTGGCAGCCTGAGGTGTCAGGGACGGGCTGCTGACGAACATGGCCAGTGGCCTGGCTCACCTCCCCGGCCGTCTGCCCACCCTCGCTCCACTGCAGTCAGCGCTCTGGAGCTTGGCCCCTCCGGGTCTGAGCCCTGGCTCTGTCACTGCTGTGTGACCTTGGGAGAGTGACTTGGTCTCTCTGTGCCTCTTTCCTCAAGGTGGACTTCCCTGGAATGCCCACCTCCCCAGCAGCCGTCAGCATTCTGCGATACGCGGATGCCGCGCTCCCGTATGTCAGACACTCCTGCGCCCTTCCGCAGTTTTTACCATATTGTTATAACCTTTTCTGGTCATTTATTATTGATTTGTTTATTTTTAAAGAAGAGAGAGAGCAGGGCTGGAGCAGTGGCTCAGCGGTTACGGCGCTTGCCTGGCATGCACAAGTACACGGGTTCAAACCCAAGCACCAAGTACACGGCGTGTACGTGATTCTGTCTCTCTCTCTCTTTAAAAAAAAAGAGGGACAGAGAGAGAGAGAGAGAGAATCACTTTAGTTTTTCACGTGGCTTTTGCTGCTCTGACGCTTTGTTGTGGCCGTGGTGCTGGGGTTCAAACCTGTGTCCTCGCACATGCCAGGCAAGCACCGTAACCGCTGAGCCACCGCTCCAGCCCTGAGTCACCTCTTTTATAACAGGAATAATGACATCCAATCCACAGCACTGGCCACCGTTCTGAATATTTTACAGAGATTAGCTAACTCGATCCACTTAGTAGGTCAACTCTACTAGGGAAGGAACATTTTGTTCCTACCTTACAGTTAGGGGAATCAAGGCACAGAGAGATTAAGTGATTTACCTAAGGCCACACAGCCAGGAAATGACACAACTACTCTTGGCTCCAGGGTCTGTGTTCTAACTCTGTGCACAGCTGCTCTAGAAAATCTCCTACGACTTAATACTTTTCCTTAAAGAGAGTGTACATCTATGAAATTACGGGTTTGATGTGATATGTATATATGGATACATATACACGCACACACATAGACATATACAGTATATCCTAATGCACACAGAAATAAAAACCCAAGTATTTAAACAATCTTTGGGGTATGATTGTCAGTATTAAAGGGCTGGCATACAGTAGGCATGCAATAAATGCAGCTGTGTGCTAGGGTGCTGTCTCCTCCAGGAGGCCCTCCCGGATCCACCTGTCCCTGCTGCCTGTGGTCTGCTGCTCTCTGTCCTGCTAGGGGTGTGAGACCGGTCACTCCCCCTCCCTGGCTTGACCACCTCTGTGTCCCCAGTGCTGAGTCCAGGACAGGGCATGGACAAGGTTGGGGGCATGTTCGATGTGAGGCTGGAGATGATACACATTCCAGCGTCCTCGTCCAGGATCCCGGCCAAGCTGCGCGACTTGACCCCGTGTGTCCGGGAGTTAATCATCAAACCCGGGAGTCACACATGGTCCAAGGAGGGCTGCCGGGACCTCGACTCTCATTCTACAGCTAGGGAAACCGAGGCTCGGAGGTGGCTGTGAGACAGGGTCAGAGGTGAGATGCCAATCTAGCATGTTGCCCCTGGACTAAAGCCTTCCATGGCTCCCCAGTGCTCCTGGGTGAGGTTGCGCTCTCCAGCCCCAGGCCTGCTTGCTGCCCGGCTCCTGCCTTCTTCAACTTCCCAGTCCTGGAACACAGCACGGCTTTCGGTTGCAGATTTTTGTCCTGGGTGTGAGTGATTTCCAGCTCAGCTCAGACACCCCCTCCTCCAGGCAGCCTTCCCAGTCCCCAGGGCCAGGGGCATCCTAGCTCCACCCACCTCCCAGCTCCAACATCCAGTAGCATAAATTATAATTTTTATTTATTTATTAAGAAATTTAATTATTGTACAATCAAAAATGCATATAAAGTAACAATATGATATGCATATATTCTTAAACCAGAATCACCCCCTAGATCCCTCCCTATCCTCCCTCCCTCTCCCCTCCCCTCCCCGCCTCCTCTTTCCTCCCTCCTGATGCATATCGATGATTGCCCTAGATCATGAGTTGCTGCGCCTTTGCTGGGTCTAGTACATGAGATTGACCTCCTTTCACCCAGGCCTGGGTCTAGCTCCAGCCTCCACAGATGAGGGAAAACATTTGACCCTTGGTTCTCTGGGTTAAGCTGATTTTACTCAGCATAATTTCTTCCATCGCCATCCATTCACCTTCAAAGGCTGCAATATCATTGTTTCTGATTGCTGAGTAGAGCTCCATGGTATACACGTACCACAGCTTTTGGGTCCATTCATCCAGTGAGGGGCGTCTGGGTTGGTTGCATAGTTTAGCTATTGTAAACTGAGCTGCTGTGAACATGGATTTTCTTGTGTTGCTCTAATGCACTGATTCCGACTCCTCTGGAAAAACACCCAGGAGAGGAATAGCTGGGTCATATGGTGGATCCATCCCTACTGTTTCGAGGATTCTCCACGCCGCTTTCCAGAGCGGCTGTTCCACCAGCAGTGTGCTAGTGTTCCTGTCTCCCCTGTTATTGTTCATATTCTTCATCTTTGCCAATCTGACTGGAGTGAATGGTCCCCAAGGACTTTGTGTGGGCAGGGAACTTCTAGCTTGTTTGAGGCTAAAGGTCCCAGGCATTGGCACATAGTAGGTGTCCACTAAGTGTTCACTGAATGGCTAAATGAGTGATTGCTCATCCATCTGAACAGTAACTGGGCTTCTACGTTGGCTGTTAAATCTCAGAGCTGGGGGCCGGAGTGGTGGCTCAGCGGTTTTGGCGCTTGCCTGGCAAGCACGAGGACCCGGGTTCAAACCCCAGCACCACGCACCCGATGAAGTGTTGAGCAACAAAAGCCACGTGAAAAACTAAATAAAATTGATTCTCTCTCCTTCACTGTCTGTCTCTCTTTCTTAAAAAAAAAAAAAATCTCAGAGCTAGAGAGAGAATTCAGGAGAAACGTTGTCTTTCTGGCAGGACAGACAATAATCAGCTTCTTGTCCTGGTTCCCTATCTCAGACCCAAGCGGATGAACTCTGTTCCGGGGGAAGGGGTCTGGGTGAGCCTGGACTTGGAGCCAGATTTGGAGAAGTCTGTGAGGCCCAGTGACTTTCCCTCTCTGCACCACGGGGCCTTCTCTGCTTTCCTCCTCCCTCCCAGGAGCCTGGTGGTGGCAGCTGTCCCTTTAAGAGAGGAGGCGGGGCTAAGGCCACCAGAGATTGACCGAAGTCTCCAGAAAGCTGGTGACTGCCCGCTGGCAGCCCGGGAGGTAAGGAGTCTGGGGTGCAGTGGGAGGTTGTCGTGGTCCGTGCTCCCTGGGGCCCAGTGGATGGGAGGAGAGGGGACAGTGGCCTGAGCCCTCCCAGGGTGCCCTGCAGGGGGCAGAGGCGCTGAGGACCCCCAGAGCTGGCATCCTGCCAAGGGCCAGCCCAAGGCTTCTGGGCCCTGGCACCAGGGATTGGATTGTGAAGGGTCACCCAGGTGGCCTTGGGGGAAGGGCCTCAGGGACAGGGGAGGTGGGAAGGGCAGGCGCCTGCACCCCAATTCACAGATGAGACCTTGAGGCCCCCAAGGAACAGTGACCAAGCCAAGGCCACATGTGGCTGGGATCTGAGCCCAAGTCCTGTGTCCCCACTGCCTTGCCCCATAGCAAGGAGAGCTGGGCTCCCACCTCAGCCCCACAGCTGTGTGGCCCTGGACCCAGGTCCCGGCTCCGCCCCGGGCTGTGGGACCTGGCCTCTATATGGTTGTTTGCACCCTGGGGCTTCTTCATTTAACTGATGCCTGCTGACTCTTGCAGGAGGTTGGTATAACAAAGAGGGCTGCGGAGGCCTGGGAGCTGAGCTGGGAGTTTTTGGCTCCTAAGGACAGTTGGCAATTGAGTCTCAAATGCCCACACTTCTAATAATAATTATTATTAATCCAAGGAGAAGGGGGATACGGCACAGTGGGTGAGGATGCAGAGGCCGAAGCACGTTCCTAGCTGGGTGACCTTGGAGGATGACCCATCTGGGCCTCTTAAAAGGGAGCTAGTGCGTTAGATGAGATAATATATAGGGTGCTTGGTGCAGTGCCTGGCTCCAGCAGGTCCCCCATGTCTGCTGGCTGCTGTCACAGTGTCCAGCAAAGCCGGGCCATCACTGCGTGGCCAACTTAATCCGGCAACAGCTCCGTGACATACAAGCTGTTCTGGTTGGTCTCATTTTTCAGGTCTTAGTTTTTTTTTTTTTAAGAGAGGGACAGTGAGTGAGAGAGAGAATCAACTTTATGTAGTTTTTCATGTGGCTTTTGTTGCTCTGACACTACGCTGCGTAGGTGTTGGGGCTCAAACCTGCATCCCTGTGCGTGCCCGCCAAGCCCTGCGGGGCTGAGCCCCCGCCCCAGCCCCTCAGCTCTTAGTTTTAACCGTCCCACCTCCACTAGGTCTTTCCTGATTTGCACACCCAAAATTGGTCCCTTTGTTCTTTTCTTGAAGACTGCATATATGTGAGTTTCACCATTTCTGATCGTTTTCTTTGTCTATATAGTTACTTGTTGCATGTTTATCTCCTCCTAGACGGTGAGGATGTCTGTCTGCCTCACTGTGTATCTGCAGCTCCTCGGTCAGGGCCTGCACCTTGTAGGTGCCAGAATCAGGGTGGGCATTCTGGCGTTATTAAAGGTCCTGGTGAGAAAATATCACCAGAGAACCCAGCCATCGGCTCCCACCTACTAGAGATTCAACAGATGGTGGCTGTTATTATTATTTTATGCACACCACAACTGGTGAGCTGGGGACTATATTTACCTCCATTTTACAGAAGGGGAAACAGCCACAGAGAGATTGAGACACTAACGTGGGTCACACAGCCAAGGAAGTCGGAGCTGGTGTCTAACTTCCACTGACCCTAAAGCCCAGGCTTTTGGGTTCCAGACTGGGGTAAGATCCAGGACAGCGTATGTTGGTTTTAGGGATGAGTGGTGACCCACGGGCACCTTCTCCAATGTCCAGCCAGAGAGATGGTCTTCATGGGATCCCGAGGCAGCAGCTCAGGCTTCACCCTGCCTGGGGGTCACAGGGTCAGATGAAGTGGTGGGAAACCTGGTCCTCTCTGCCTGAGCCCTAGCAGAGACCAGGGGTGGACCAGGAGCTGGGAGCTTGTGGGTGGTGTTGGGGTGTGGCGCTCCCCCTAGCGGCCATCCGTGGAACTGTGGGGTCAGCCCACGGTTTTTCTGACCCTGAAATTAAAAAAGAAAGAATGTTTCTCTTCTCATGGAGATCCCTGGTCCGTCCGCTCATCCCTCACCTGCTTAGGTCCTTGGCTTAGGGCTCCTGGTGGCTCAAATGAGAAAACACGCACACCCTCGGTGTGGGCCAGAGTCACCTCCTCACCCGTCTCAAGCCGGGCTCTCCGCCAGCTCATCCCCTGCCCCCGAGGAGGTTGTCAGTGTTCTCTCTGCAGAAATGCTTTCCCCTTGTTCCCTTCTCATCGTCCCTCCCAAGGTCCCCCTTGTGACCACTTACCAGTCAAATCAGAGCTGAAAGGCCTCCTGGTCTGGGTTGGACCCCAGCACCTTGGAGAAGAAGCTTGCCTGGCATATGTGAGGCCCCAGGTCCCATCCTGCAAAAGTGAATAAAAAATAAACATTAAAAAAAATCTTCCCTGGGGTGTGGTGGCACACACCGCTAACCCCAGCAACTCACGAGGCTGAGGCAGGAGGATCACAAGTTCGAGGCCAGCCTCGCAACTTAGCAAGACCCTGTCTTAAAATAAAAAATAAAAAGGGCTGGAGATGTGGTTCAGTGGTAAAGTGCCCTTGGGTTCAATTCCCAGTATAAATAAATAAATATAAATAAATAAAGAAAGCCACCAACCACAAATCAACCAATTGTCACACATGATGAGATCATTAGAAATTTGAACAATTCACCAGAGACCCTGGGTTCCATCTCCAGCACCAAGTTAAACTAAAATATTTCAAACAAATACCAAGCATTTTTTGAAATTATGAAATTATTACTGTTTTAGGTATAGTAATGGAATTGTGATTACATTTTTTAAAAGTAGCATTGTTAACTCTGATTTTTCTACAGATTTGTAAATCATTTATCCCCTTTTTTCCTCCCTTGCTTCCTTCTTTCCTTCTGTTCTTTCATACTGGGGATGGAACCCAGGGTGACTCTAACAGTGAGCTACACCCCCAGCCCCTTTCACTTTTTGTTTTGACACACAGTCTCAATAAGTTGCTGAGGCTGGCCTTGAACTTGCGATCCTCCTGCCTCGGCCTCCTGAGTCGCCGGAATTACAGGTATGTACCACTGCGCCGAGTCCCAGGTCACCTTTTTAAAGTAGCATCAGTGAGGGCTGGAGCGGTGGCTCAGTGGTTACGGCGCCTGCCTGGCATGTGCGAGGTTGTGAGTTCAAACCCCAGCACCACGTACACAACGGAGTGTCAGAGCAACGAAAGCCACATGGAGAACTAAATAAAATTGATTCTCTCTTTTAAAAAACCCCATAAAAACAAAACCCAGATGAAAAAATAAAGTTGATTCTTTCTCTCTCATTCTCTTCCTTAAAAAAAGAAGTAGCGACATTGAAGTATAAGTATTTACATAAAATAAAATTATCCCATCTTAAGTGTAGAACCCAATGAGTTTGGAGAAATGAACACAGCGTGAAACCACGTGGCTCCATTTTTTAAAAAGTTCTTTGCTTTTAGAGATACATTCTGACATATTTAGATATAATAATTCAGGAAGTGGGAGAGGCGCAGATAAGGGTGACACGGGTCTGGCCACGGTCGGTGCTCACTGCAGCCCAGCGATGGCCACACGGAGGCGGTGGCACCGGTCCCTTTGCCGGGTTCACATTTTCTGGAATGAAAGCTTCTCTTCCGGGAGACCTTTGCTGACCAAGCCCCCACAGGTGGCTCCTGTTTCAGGGTTGAGGGCCGCCAGCCTTGTGTCCTCCTGCAGGCTGTCACCTGGTGGTAGGAATGGAGGGTGGCGAGGGCGCGCCCTTCCACGTGGTCACGCCTCTGCTGGAGAGCTGGGCGCTGTCCCGGGTGGCTGGCACAACCGTCCTCCTCAAGTGTGAGAACATGCAGCCGGTCGGCTCCTTTAAGATCCGGGGCATCGGGCACTTCTGCCAGGAGGTGAGAAGTGAGGGCCAAGAGGGCAGCGGGAGGGACCGGGGGCCAGGAGTGGGGTGGGTGGGGTTCTGACTGCATCCCACACAGAGCTGGCCCCTGACTCCATTCCTTCTCTCCCCAGATGGCCAAGAAGGGATACAAACACCTGGTGTGCTCCTCAGGTGACCTCCCCCTTCCTGCTCTGAGGGGGTCCTCGGGCTGGGGCAGGGGAGGAGAAGCTGGGGTGGCGGTAGACGTCCAGGGCCTGTCCTCCTTATCAAGGTCACAATCTAAGATGGCCACCTCCTGTGTCCTCTCCTAGCCTTCTTCCCATCATCTGGGACTCATGGTGGCAGCACACAGGGAATCTGAAAACCCTCCAGCTGTGTGGCTTTCAGGCATGGCTGGATCCAGGAGGTCTTTTCTGTAGCTCTACCTCTCTTATTTCTTCTTTCCTGTGCTTCAACTTTGTTCTCATACAGGGCTCATGATGGCAAGATGTCCACCAGGAGTCCCAGACTTGTGTCCTACTGTCTGTCCCACCAACTCTATAGCAGAGGAAAACTGCTCTCCTCAACCTTAGAATTAGTCCTTTTGGCCCAGCTTGGGTCACATGTTCTTCCCTGCACCAATCATGGGTCAAGAGGTCGAGGTCTCCACCTGGCTCAGTTTAGATCAGGTGTGCAGGGAACTGGGGGAGGAGTCAGTGGAGGGGCAGAGAACTGACTCCCAGAGGGAGCTGGAGGGCGGCTTGGGGAGGCTGCCACCGGGTGACCTGCCCGTCCCACCCCTTCTGCTACCCCAGGGGGCAACGCGGGCATTGCGGCTGCGTACTCCGCCCAGAAGCTGGGCATCCCTGCCACCATTGTGCTCCCCGAGACCACTTCCCTGCAGGTGGTGAAGCGGTTGCAGGGCCAGGGCGCCGAGGTTCAGCTGGCTGGGAAGGTGAGCGTCCCAGGGAGGGGAGGGGACTGGGCTGCGCCCCCACGCCACCTGCCCCAGGACAGTCTAGTCTGTCCTTCAGATGAACAATTCTGGAATCAAGACTTCTCCGAGGACAGCTGAGCTGAGGGTGGGGGAGAGGCACCTTGTATATCGAGGGCCAGGATCCCCAGTCATCCCTAGAAGACCTGTGGGTGACCCCATGTGGCCAGCCATCCTCCCATTCAAGAGTTTCTCACCCTCCCTCTCTCCGTTCCTCCTTCCTTCCTTCCACCCCTCCACCCATCCATCTACTCACCATCTACCCACTCACCCACCTATCCATCCGTCTCCTATCCACCCATCCATCCTCTATCCACTCACCCATCCACCCATCCACCTATCCATTCACCCATCCTCCACCCACCATCTACACATCCACCCATCCATTCATCCACCCACCCACTCACTTATCTATCTACCCATCCATCTCCCATCCACCCACCCATCCATCCATCCACCCATCCTCTACCCACCTATCCATCCATCTCCCATCCACCCACCCATCCTCTCTCCACTCACCCATCCACCCACCCATCTATCCATCCACCCACCATCTATGCATCCACCCATCCATTCGTCCACCCACCCACTCACTTATCCACCTATCCTTCCATCTCCCATCCACCCACACATCCTCTGTCCACCCACCCACCCATTCTCTGTCACCACCCACCCAGCAGAGGGTTGCTGAGCACTCTCTGGGCTGTGGGGGCCAACTCTGGGATGCAGGGATGACGACAGGGTCTCTGAGCGAGTGAGCAGGGCTGTGGGGGTCACACTGACACCCGGGTGACAGCACCAAGCTGTGATGGGTGCCGAGGTGGGGAAGCCCAGGGCCGGTGGGGTCACAGAGCGACTGCTGCTAGGAAGTGCCATGGAGCAAGCAGCCCGTCTCTGTGGCTGTGGGAAGCCCCGCTGTCCCGGCTCTGCTGCGGGGGTGACCTGCAGATGTGCCTGCGTTCTCTCTGGCCCCTGGCAAGAGGGTCTCAGCAGGAGCACACGCTGTCTCTTGAGACTGCGTTCTGCCACTTGCCATGGTCAGAGCCAGGCCCAGGGTGGAGAGCAGCGTGGGGGCCAAGTGTGCGGGGCCCACCCGGTGGGAAGAGCAGCTGCAGGGCACAGGTGTGGTGCCAGCCTCTACTGTGGGAGGGAGGGATGAGGCCTCCAGGGACTGTGCCTCAGACCCAGGGAGCCTCCCTGGAAGGTCCTCTGGTCTTGGAGAAATGAGGCTTCCAGTAGAGAAGGGAAGAGAGGGATCAGGAGCAGAGGAAAGGGCCCGGGAGAGACGTGGCCAGGGCCAGCGTGGTGCAACCCAGCTGAAGCCCAGCATCCGGGGCGGAGCCGGGAGTGGAGGGGCCCTGGGATGGGACAGCTGCCTGGGGGTGCAGCTGCCCTGTGTTTCCACTGCGGGCCCTGGGGAGCCATGGACAGAGTTCGAGCAGGGGAGGGACCTGCTGGATCCCACTGGCAAGCTACGGAGCGGAGCGGGAGAGCGGGCGTGGACCCCAGAGGAGCCTGCTCTGGGCGAGACCAGGGCTGCAGTGTTCCGAACCTGGGTTGCGTCTCCAGAACCAGGATGACAAGACTCATCTTTCCACGGATTCCTTCAAGGCAGAGCTGATGAGTCCTGCCAGGGCTGGGCATAGCAGATGCTGAGCTGAGGTCCTGGAGAATGGGCCCAGGTGATCCCCGCACCCCGTGGCCCTCACTCCTCGGGAGGGACAGGAGGCCGCTGTTAGCCATTTCGTTTCTCTCTCTGGATTCTGCTGAGATTGGTCGGAGCAGGGGGCCTCTGAGCTGTGGGTTCCGCTGGAAGTGGGTCCACAGAGGCCTCCGGGTGCCTGTGGCCTCTCTGGGAGGTGACATCTGCAGGGAGTGTGGAGATGAGGCAGGGGAGGGGAGAGCCATGAACCATGTGAGTGAGCAGTCACCTCTGGACGTGGAGGCTCGCAGGTCCCCACTGTGAGCGGTCACCTCTGGACATGGGGCCTCGGGGGCCCTGGACACTGTGCAGAGCGGGAGGACACAGTCTGCTTCAGCCCCTTCTTGGGGCTGGGTGGGAGGGGCTTGTGCCCTGCTGGTGCTCAGCAGTGGGCACTGTGGCCGGGCACAGGATCCACTCTGCTGCTGGCCTCTGCTGGCCTGGCTGCCTCTCACACAGGGTTGTGTGAAGCACATGGCATGCCTCGGTCTGTATGGAGGCTTCTGTCCTTGTCACTGGAGCCTGCTGGGCTCGTGTCAGTCGTGGTCACCTCTGGGGTCCCTCCAGCCCCTGGCCTCTGCTCCAGGCCCTGTAGTGTTGGGCTCCCCGGTCTTTTGAGTGGCCCCCATGTCTCTTTAGGTCTGGGATGATGCCAACTTGAGGGCACAAGAGCTGGCCAGGAGGGACAGCTGGGTGAACATCCCCCCTTTTGACCACCCTCTGATATGGTAAGGTGGGTGGCCCCAGCCCCAGGGAGCCCAGAGCTGAGACCCTTATCAGGTCAGGGACCTCCTGCTGGACAGAGGGCAAGCTGAGGCCCAGAGAAGCAGATAGACCTGGTTTCAGCCCCTGCTGCTTGGGAACTGTGTGACTTCATTCACCTCATTGCCCTGTGCCTCAGTTTCCAGATGTGTAAAATGGAAATGAGAGTCCTAAGTCCCCTTTACTGAGTATGTACTTTGGGGCTAGGCACAGGCTAAAGGCTCTCCCTGTGCTATTCTCTGTATCCTCCCCAAAGCCCTAGAGGTGAGGCAACTGAGGCACAGAGAGGTCAAGCAACTTGCCCCAGATCACACAGCTAGTAAGTGTGGATACTTAGGCTCCTAGTTCCATAACCTCAGTCAGCTGATTCCAAGGGACAGGCTGGTCCCCTCCACACACACTAACATTGCCCCTTTCCAAATATTTTGGGGCACTCAATTGGGGTAATGTCCAAGAAAGTACCTGGGGAATCGGTGGTGGCTGCTGACTGAATGCAGAGATGGGACGGGAACTGAGGGGCCGTGTGTGGGGCGGGGGATACCACGGGAAGGGGACCACCCCCAGGGACTCCCTTATCCAGGAGCCTTTGGGGCCGAGGGTCCCCTTCACCCTGCACCTCCCTCCCACTCTTCCCCCAGGGAAGGCAACGCCAGCCTGGTGCGGGAGCTCAAGGCCGTGCTGCGGACCCCACCAGGCGCGGTGGTGCTGGCAGTGGGGGGCGGGGGGCTGCTGGCAGGGGTGGCTGCCGGCCTGCAGGAGGTGGGCTGGCAGCACGTGCCCATCGTCGCCATGGAGACCCGCGGGGCGCACAGCTTCAACGCTGCGGTGCAGGCGGGCGAGCTGGTCACGCTGCAGGACATCACCAGGTGAGCTCTGGCGGGAGCGCGGACACCCAGAAGGGTCTGCTTGGCCCTGGACCTCAGCCACAGCACCGAGGGTCCACTTTAGAAGAGCTGAGAAAGCAGACGAAGGGTTTAGCAATTAGCAGGACTCGCGTCCACCGTCCGAATCACTGCAAAACCTATTTAGGTGGGAAGCAGGTGGGCTTGGCAGGACGCATGCGGCAGAGAGCCCTGTGTGACCTGAGCTCCAGCCCTAAAGGTGAAGGTGCCCCCATCCGTGTGCCGCACAGATGTGAAATTCTCCTGGTGCAGAGTAGGTGCTCAGCAAATGTCTGTGGCCGGAGTGCCTGTTTTTAAAAGCTGGGCCTCAATGCGCCACGAACAGTACAGCCCCAAGAGCGTTTCCTGGCCATCTTTCCCTGTGCATTTCGTAGTTGGTTTTATAATTTTTAATTTTTGATGTGCTGGGGGTGGAGCCCAGGGCCTCCCCTACATGAGGCAAGCGCCCTGGCAATGAGCTGCACCCCAGCCCCGTAGCTGAGTTGAATCCAACAGAGGGAAAGTTCTGAAGGAACGAACAGCGATCCGCCCTCTGGCCTGCCTGGTCCTGTATCCTGCGTCACCCTGGAGGCTGCGCTAGTTTCCTAGGGCCAACGTAAGAAAGCACCGCCAACTGCGTGGCTTACAACAACAGAACTGTATTCTCTCCCACTCCTGGAAGCTCCAGGTCTGAAGTCCAGGTGTTGGCTGGGCCACGTGTGCTAGTTACTTAACCTCTCTGAACTTTATTTCCTCCCCTGTAAAATGGATCTACGAAGTCATTCAAAGGGAGGCAGTGAGGACTAACAGAAAATCGATACCTAGCAGGTTGTGCACACCTAATAAACATTAAATTGTGGACATGCTATACGCTGGCCTGGGGGTGGCAAGGGTGGGCCTTGTGCGGGACATAGCAGCTCTTCCCAGCACCCTGCTCTCCCTGTCCTACCCTGCCCCACATGCAGTGTGGCCAAGAGCCTGGGTGCCAAGACGGTGGCCACGCGGGCCCTGGAGTGCACACGGGAGTGCACAATCCTCTCAGAGGTGGTAGAGGACGTGGAGGCCGTGAGTGCTATGCAGCGGTTCCTGGGTGAGTGGCCACTATCCCCACTGGCTTGGAGGCCCAGCGGGTCCATGAGGCTGCAGTGGGCTCCCTCTGCTCTGTCCCTCAGCCCACCTGCCGCCTCTAGCCTTGGTCATTTGCACGTCCCTCCCTGGCCCTGCTCCCTGCTAGCTTCCTAAGACTGAGGGCGATTGAGCCCATGGCACCTCCTCCAGAAGCCCCCCCTTGATTTGCCACCACACTGCTCAGGTGGGCGACGTCCTAGGCACGGGTCCCTCCACTCAGCACAGCCTGGTTCTCATGTCTTCTGTGACACAAGAGCTGGGGTGTCTTATTTACTGTCATATCCCCAGGGGTACGGGGCCTGGCAGGGAGTGGGCACTTTGTAAATATTTGTTGAATGAATGGCTGAACGTGCGAGTGAGTGGAAAAGATGGATAATGGGTGGATGGACCGTGGCAGGAGGAATTGACAGGGTGATGATTGATAGATGGATGGTCGGATGGACACATTGATTAATGGACGTTTGATGGATGGACAGACAGACACTCGAGTGGTGGGAAGGGGATGGATGGATGGGTGTGTTGATTGATGGCTACAATGATGGATGGACAGACAGTCCGTGATGGATAGAGGGATGGATGGCTGGGGTGATGGATGGAGAGAGGGTCAGGCAAATGATGGATCGTGAGGGGGACGGACGGACGGTGGCGGGCGGCTGGCTGCTGAGCACTGACCGCTCTTCCTCCCCCTGTACTCCCCCCCACCCCTCCGGCAGATGATGAGCGCATGCTGGTGGAGCCTGCCTGCGGGGCGGCCCTGGCCTCGGTTTACTCAGGCCTCCTGGGGAGGCTGCAGGCTGAGGGCCGCCTGAGCCGCCTGGCCTCTGTCGTTGTCATTGTGTGCGGGGGCAACAACATCGACAGCCGGGAGCTGCAGGCTCTGAAAACCAAGCTGGGCCAGAGCTGAAGAGTCCAAGACCCCCAAAGGCTCATGGAACCATGGCTGGCCCAGGGGCCTCTGCTCCAGGGGATGGCAGCGGAGGCTGCCTGGACACACGAGCTGGTCTCCTCCTGCAGGAAGCCCTCGGGACTGCTCCCGTGGCTCCTGGTGGCCATGTCCAATAAACCGTTCCGAGCTGAGTTTTAATCTCCTGTAGATCTGACTTTCTATTCAGGAGCTCTTGGGAGGCACAGGACAATCCTAAAGCCTGTCCTGTGACAAAGTGACTCCACACACACCCAGCCACACCTTGAAGGTCTCTAAGGGAAGCCGGCCAGGCCAAAGTCCTGGGAGGGCTCTCATTACCTGGAGGACCAGCCGAGGTTGCCCAGGTCAGGAAGGAGAGGGGGACACTGTCACTTGTCAGAACTGGAGGGAGAGGACAGTGTTGCCAGTGTTTTTCAAGTGAGTGTCACATACCAGGAACTCTTCTAGAACCTTCTCTGTGTTTTCTCCTTCACGTTGGAGCTGTTTTTCCCACACCTGCTTTAAAGATGGGGAGATGGAGGCAGGGGAAGGGGACAGAGCTCACCCAAGGTCACATGTGGGGATGTGGCCTGGCCAGGTTCACACTCTGCAGTGGCTTGGAGCTCAGCTCCGTGAGGCTGGTGGGGGCGGACGCCTTAGAGGGGTAGGAACCCAGCCCTGGGGGTCTGGGCGCACCTGCAGGTCACAGGGAGAGGCTGGCACTGGGCCTGGGATTGGGACTTGGGATGGAAAATCTCGCACTTCATAGCCACAAGGGGGCAGCAAAGCGTCTCCTTCAGGGCTGGCGGCCCAGGACAGGAGACCTGCACCCTGGGGGTTCTCCTTGGCTGTCACCAGGACTGAGGGTGCTGGGGTCCCAGCCCACAGGGTCTTGGCACTGAGGAGCCTTTCAAGCCTTCGCAGCCCTGCCAGGAGGCAAAGCTTACAAGAGTGTGGGCCACCATCACCACAGCCCACAGAAGAACCCAGCTCCCTGCCCCTCCTGGCCCCCTCTCCTGCCTCCTGTGGGCTGTGTGACCTTAGACAAATGCCCTCCCTCTCTGGGCCCCAGGCTGCCCCTCAGTGATGTAGGAGGCTCACGTGCCACTTCTCATCTTCTTTCCTTTGCCTGGGCCACTCCTTCCTCCAGGAGCCTCCTCCTTGGTCAAAAGCAAGGAGCGATCAGTAGGGCTACTTGCCTCATTCTCTAACCTGTGGTGGCCAGGGATGTCCCCGCAAGGGTCCAGCCCTGTTTCTTTGGAGCCACACTTTGTGAATTTCCCAGGACAGAGAAGAGGTTTTGAGCCCCGGAGCTGGGTGCCGCCAGACCTGCACCCGCTGTGTCCTGCTTACCTGCCTGGCCCCACGGAGCCAAGGCAATTGCTCTCCGCCCCTGCCTGCTCTCCATGCAACAGCCCAGGATTATTACCCTGGGCCGCCGCAGGCAGTCTGACCCCTCCTCCGGCAGCGGGGTGGGGAGGAATTAGGATTTATTCATGTGCACAGCACCTGTGGGTTTAGGGCTCCTTTCACTTCATCTCATAATGCCCCAGGTGCTGGGCTGTGTCATAGCTCTATTTTGTAAGTGAAGAAACAAGCACAGAGCAGCTGAGCCACTTTTTCTGGGTCACACAGCTGTATGCCAACCCTGATACAAGGCACACATACATATCTGATGTATGTTGCTGCCCAACACCTCCTTTCCTTTGCTCCAGCCGTGTCCCCTGCCTGCCATGCCCTCTGCACTTCTGAATCATATACATTCTTCCTAACCCAAACGGAGATCAGCCTCCTCCCTGAAGCACCCCTGGATTGCCCAGACCAGCGATGCTTCCCTGACCTGTGCTCCTCTGGGTGCGCAGCACACGGGTGCCAGGTGCTCTGTCTCAGGTTAGTAGCCGCTCACCTGGGAGAGGCCCCAGCTGCTGTTTGCTGTCTCCTGGTCTCTGGCGCTGCAGATAAGAAGCCCAGGCGGCTGTTGACCCTTTCCAGATAGCGGAGTCAATGAGCTCAGTTTGGCCTCTCCTGGTTGACGCCCAAGGCATGTGGTGGACAGGGAGCAGGAGCAGGTGAAAGGAGAGTCAGGGCGACGTGGTGGCTGTGGCTGTTGTGATTTGTTGTAGGAGGCAGGGGCTGGCAGGCAGACTCCTGTCATTCTTCCTCTTCCTTCTTGGGCCTCCAAGGAGAGCAATTGGGGCGGGGGTCTCTCTGTCTGTCCAGAGCCGCACACAGAACGCTGAAAACTCGCCACCAGGTGCGTGCACCTGCCTGAGACGCACCCAGCCTCCCATACTCGCTGGGGCCTCTTGCAGTGGAGGCTCCCTCTGACTTCCCTGGCCAGGCTGATCCTTCCACCTCCAGGGGCCAATTGGAGTCCAACCTCGTCAGGCAAAGAGAGTACTCTCACCCCAGAGCACCTGGCAAAAGAGAGGCGAGAGGAGGGCCATGCAGGGTCAGGCGGCTGCGCCTGTCCCTCCCCAGCCTGGGCGAGAGCCCCATCCAGGGCAGTGATCGCCCCTGCACCTGAAGATAATTGTCGGACGCTGCCATGGGGAGGGGATGGCTCCGCCGTGCTGTGTCTTAGTCCCTTCCGGCTGCTATAACAAAATGCTACAGACCTGACGCCATGACTGGTGGTGGTGGGGTCATATATGTAAGGAAATAAAATTATTAAAAATTCCAAGGTGCCCTAAGAAAATCACACGTGTGCCCAGAAGTGGGTGAGCAAGGCAGACTTCACTTCTGCAGAAGATGCACTGGCAGAGGGGATCCCATGAGCAAGCGCACTTGGGTGCTGATATCCCCAACCTGATGCAATCCTACCCTTCCCTCTGATTGGAGGAGCTCAGGAGAAAAATCTGCACCATTGGCTGATACAAAATAGGGGCGGGTACGGAAAAGAGCTGGGGGCGTAATGGGATATCTGATAAGGAGTTTAGAAACGGATCATCCCAACCTTTCATATGAGAACAGTAAGGCCACGTTCAGAAAGTGGACCACTAGACTTCCTATTTCTCACGTATAATAATCGAAATGGATCGATCAACGTTCTGGAGGCTGCAAAGTCCAAGATCAGGGTGATGCGGCCACTTCCTAATCTACCACGGTCTTGGCTCTCTGACCGCACATGGAGGAAGGGGCTAGTGGTGGTCCTCTTAGGGCCTCTTTCTTAAGGCACAAATCCCTTCATTCGGGTTCTGTCCCGGCCCCCTGATCAGCTCTTAATGCCATTGCCTTGGGGTTAGGGTTTGGACACGGCCCTTCCCAAGTCCTCTGTGAACTTGGATGCGCGTTGGTGTCCACCTGAGCGCACAGGCCCCCTCGTGTTGGATTTTTCTCCTCAGTGCCCAGGGCTTCGCATTTTTGGACTTGACATTCATACAACAATCACCAGCCACATCTCCAGTTTCCGATCTACAGTGAAACAGGTGCGGCTTTGGGAGGCTGAAGGCTCCACCCAAAGTCACTTCCAGGAATCCAGGGAGGAGCAGGTGGCTCTCACCCCAACCAATCCGAGCATTGCATCTCTCCGGACTACAGTGATTGGCTCCAGGCCCCCCAGTTGCCCAATCAGAACGGCTCTCGGGGTTTTGGCGGGGGTGGAGAGTCATCCCGGCGCGGCTCATTTTTGCATTTCCGCCTTGTGGGCAAGCCTGAGCTTTTGGAGCAGCCGAGACCGGAGCTGGCTCTAACTGCGCGTCTCCGATCGAAACGACCAGCTTCGAGCCGCGGGGTCTTAGCTGGGTGACCGTCTCTTTGGCTCCATTTTTTATTCTTGCACCCAGAGACCTGGGAGTTCATGTTGCCTGCTTTTACAAGAAGAGCAACGCAAAACTCAGATGTTGCGGGCAAGCTGGGGGCTAAGATTCACGAAGATCGAAAGATCTTTAAATCCTATTGAGTGAGAGTCTCCTCTCTCTCAAGAGAGAAGGACAGTGACAGAGAGAGAGAGAGAGAGAGAGAGGAGAATCAATTTTATTTGTTTTTCATGTGGCTTTTGTTGCTCCAGAGACACTGTTGTGTAAGTGGTGCTGGGGTTTGAACCTGCGTCCTCGCACATGCCAGGCAAGCACTATAACCGCCGAGCCACCGCTCCAGCCCCAGTAAGTCTCTTTTGAAGCCACTGGTGCCGTATTGGTCAGGGCTGGGGAAACCCAGGGATTCCACCAGGACCCAAACTCAAGCCCTTTAGGGAGGCAGTTCCTCCCTTTAGGGAACCCGGGGCTGTTTGGAGATAGTGATGGGGGTGGTGAGGTCCAGAAAGGGACAGTCACCCACTCTGGGACATTAAGAGCTGGGGTTCAGGATCACCCCACGGCCCTGGCATGTGCTTTGTTCTCATGCAGAGCCGATTTACTGGGGACCTCAATGTCCCCCAGCTCCAGGGCTTTGTGGGTGAGGCTGGGCACCTAGTGTCCCATGCAGGGAGTTTTGGGGGACAACAGCCCAGATCAGCACACCTTATTATTATTATTTTTTTAAGAGAGATGGACAGTGAGAAAGGAGAGAGAGAATCAATTTTATTTAGTTTTCTATGTGCCCTTTGTTGCTCCAACACTTGGTTGTATACGTGGTGCTTGGGTTCAAACCCAAGTCCTTGCTCATGCCAGGCAAGCACCGTAACCACTGAGCCACTGCTCCTGTCCCAACTCACCTGATTTTATCATTCTGTGTTCCTGGTTCATTTTGGGGGCTAAGGGGCTCCAGCTGGGCTGGCCTCTGCCAGTGCTGGGATCATGTGCCCAGAGGCTCAGTTCCACACTCTGCCTTCTCTGAGAAGGATCTGGAAGCTTTGATGGAGGCATGCAGTTTGCATGGAGAAGCAACACATTCACAGAAACAAAGAGAAGGTGGAATCTGCAGAACTCTGGGATGGATTTGGAGGGTGGGGCGAGAGTGGACACCAGGGTGCTGGCGTGGGTGACTATCTGGGTGGACCTTGAGATGGGAGGATGTAGGAGGGCGCGGGAAGAGCCCAGGAATCCATTCAGGAAATATTTATTAAGCATCTGCCCTGCACCAGGGTCATTGTAAGTGCTGGGGACAGAGAAAAAGCCCTGCCCTCCAGCAGTGTAGGTTCCAATGGAGACAGGTGGACAACAGGGATCCCTAACTAAAATATGATATGTCATAAACTAATGGGCGCTGCAGGGAAGTGGGGGAGAGGATGACCGGCCCCTGCGTGGCCCTTCTATTATGTTAAAGCAACGCTAAGCATTGTCCTGTTCTGCCTGTGAAGTTTATCAATATGAGTTTTTAACAGATAAGGACAACAGTTCAATTTCGGTGTAAGCACAATAGTGTTCTCATGCCCATCACGGACAATTCCTTCAGATTATCTAACGCCCAGTCTGTGTTCCATTTTCCCCACAGTCTAAAAAAATGTCTTCTTCATTTGTTGGAGCCACGGGCCAGACTTCATGTTGCCTTCTTGGGCTGATCTCTTTCTAGTTGAGCTGGGGGAGGTTCAAAGAAGGCCTCTGAAAAGGAGGGATACCAGGGATTGACTCCGAGACACTTTACCACCGAGCCACATCCCCAGGCTGTTTTATTTTTTATTTTGAGCCATGGTCTTGCTAAGTGCTTAGGGCCTCCACTACATTGCTGAGGCTGGCCTTGAACTTGGGATCCTCCTGCCTCAGCCTCCCAAGTGGTGGGGATCACAGGCGTGCAAATGGGGAGTTCGAGTTGAGGCCTGAGGGCAGTGAAGCGGCAAGCCCTGTAGGGCAGGCAGGGCAAGAGCTAGGGACAGAGCACCTGCGGAGGCCCTGGGGTCAGATTGGGCGGGGGCGGGGCGGGGGAGGCCTGTGTGGCTGCAGGGGGAAGAAGGAGACCAAGGGCTGGGGGTATCAATTGCCTGGCATGTGTGAGGCCCTGCATGTGATCCGCAGCACAGGGTGCAGAGAATGCCCAGCTGCTGAGGGTGCTGGGTGCTCAGAGTTCACAGCTGCACCCTGTCCAGGGGTGCAGGGGGCTGCAGCTGACGAAGGTGGGAGCCAGGATACAAAATAAAGGGTAGATCCCGAGCTCCTGGAGGCACCTGCATCTGGGCTGCCTCTCCCCTCCTCCTGTCCCTCCTCCAGTCCTCTGGCTCCCCCTTGGCCGCCTCCCTGCCTTCATAATTCCCACGCCAGGAAGCCCTGAGAGTCTAAATGGGCCCTCTCCCTTCTCTCGTCCCTTCGGCCTCTTCCCACCCCAGTGTTTGTGCTGTTTAAACTGCACCAAAAATGTCACGGGCGGGTGTCTCGCTCCGCTTCCAAACTTTCTGATAAATTCCACTGGCAGGGCAACCCCAGGAGAGGTTTCCTGGAGCAAGGACCCCCATAAATCACCCCGCTGCCACTCC
>PVKS010027965.1:0-26969 GCA_004027875.1 Aplodontia rufa
ATTTAGGTTTTCATGTGGCCTTCGTAGCTCTGATATTTTATTGTGTACATGGTGCTGGAGTTTGAGGCCCCCCACATCCTTGCACATGCCGGGCAAATGCTATAACCGCTGAGCCACCACTCCAGCCCCAAAAGTTTCATTCTTAATGTTTGGATATTATAACCTGTAATTGTGGCAAATTATCCTTTCTAAATATATTTACAAAAATTATGTCCCATTTTGCGTATTTTTTTGTATAGTTTAATTTGGGCTCTTCTCCCATCCAGAAGCAGCATCTGTATTTCTTCTCTTGAATACATGTGACCAAAGTGACACTATACAACTTCTAGGTTTTGATCATCAATGTTAGTACAGTCTCCACCAGCTTTTCTTGCGATGCTTTCACTTAGAACGCACACACTATTTTGCAAGGAAGCCCAAATATTCTAGGGAGAGGCTCAGAAACCAGATAATGGGAGAACTCAGATGATGGGAAGCACCAATTGACCAGCTATATGAGTGATCATCCTAAATGTAGATTCTCCAGTTCCAATCAAACTATCCCAGGTTATGGTATTCACAACAGGAAAAAGCTTTCCCTGGTAAGTACTGGCAAAAATTCGGGTATATGAGGAAAATATATTTTCTTATTTTAAGCTACATGTTTAGGGCTTTTTATTGAGAAAAATCATGCTATAAAGTTTGATTGTTAATTAGGGAACAGCACTAAACATAAATCATAATTATTACACTCACACACACATATAAACACCCTACATTTCACGGTGTGTATTCGGAATCTAGCTTTTGTGTTTTGTGTATATATATATACTCATGTAGTCAGTGCTTTATATTCATGTTTATATCTAGAATTCTATAAATAAGAAATGCATAGCACTATGTATCTCTTACACAGTAAGTACAAACATACATACAAAATTACTTACAAAATTGTAAAGCTACTATGGAAAACAGTATAACATTTCCTCAAAAAATTGAAAATAGAATTATCATATGAAATAACAAATCCATCTTTGGCTATATATCAAAAATAAATGAAAGTAAGCATATGAATAGATATTTATGCATCCACATTCCTAGCAACATTATTGACAATAGGTAAATGTGACATTCCAAAAGGAGAAACCAACCTAATGTCCAGGTACACAGAATTTGATATGTAAATGAGACATATGATACATGCACTTTATTTGACTTTAAAAAGGAAGGAAATTCTGCCACATGCTACAACATGTTTGAACCTTGAAGACATTATACTAAGTGAAATAAGCCAGTTACAAAATGGCAAATACTGTATGAATCCATTCATAGGAATTACTTAGTTAAACTCAAACTGACATTAAGTCCATTGCTGGATCTCAAGGGCTGAGGGTAGGTAGGGGTAAATGAGGAGTTATTGTGTATTTGATTACAGTGCTTCGGTCTTATGAGATGAAAATGTTGGAGAACTGAATAAGGCAAATTGCCCAACAATGTGAATGCACTTATTGCAACTGATCTGAACATTTAAAAGAGGTTAAAATTGTGCTGGTCATGTGGCTCAGTGTTGGAGCACTTGCCTAACACCTGTCAGGGCCTGGGTTCTATCCCCAGCACCAGGCACAAACATTAAAACATGGTTGAAATTAACAATATATACATCTCTAGAATCAGCATTCATCTGCAGAAGTGGGCACACACACACGTACCCCTGAACTGCTGAAAATGCAAACTACAGTTTTGTAAATACACATCTACATTTTCAGAGTTACAAATATACATGCCACCATAATGTGCATATGCACGTATATATATTTTTCATTATTGTATATATGTGTAAATATGCATGTGTATATATGTATCATCAGAATAGTTTACACATAAACACATATCTGCACACACACACTTAGTAGTTGTGCATTGTATTTCCTATGTTTCTATGCTTTTAGGAGTGCATATACATATGCAGCTCTCACGTTGCACACATTCACAGTAATGTCCACTTGACATACATACAGTGGCCTTTGTAGGGTTTTACACACACACACACACACACACACACACACACACACACACAAATCAATCTCATATATACACAGGGCATATCATGAAATCTTTTTCCTTTTATGATTTGTGGTGTCAGCCTCATTACTTCATAATCTTAATTTATGTACATATAAATTTCTTTTTTGCTCTGTGGTGAAAAATCTTGATTTAATCAAAATCTTGGATCTTAAATAATTAAACCTGTCACCACCCACAGTTTTCATTGCTAATTAGTCATGGTGAGGTGCTATTGTCATAGGATGCAGGTTCCCTAAATTTAGCCATGGAATATTACATTGATCACATACAAAAAACTGCTTCGAGTCTCTGGGGATCAATTGCACGTCAGCAAGCGCATTGTGGTTGAGTCCACCATTCACCTATTAAAGGGGGTGCTCCTGGAGTTGTCAGAACGATCTCTTTGGTCTCTGCCGCATGTAAAATAGCAACCAAAAAAAAAAAAATCTGCCATCCTTAACTGTTTGAAGGTCTCAGACTAGCAACTCAGGGGAGAAGGATTTACTAGCTCTAGGATGCCTGCCTGCCTGCTTATCTTGCTAAGCTACATAGTCCATTTTTCTATCTAGAGCCACAGCTCCATCCCCATAGGTTGGAGGTAGAGAACAAAACCAAGCATGCTTCCATCTCAGTGTGCCAAGTTAGGTGCTTCTTTCTGTCCTCTTTCATCAAAAAAAGAATATAAATACACACTGTGAGGCTTTTTAACTTTCAAGATGTATGTGCATATTTTGGCTTGAGGACAATCTGCTAAATATCGGTATTATTTTTTTTTAATTTGTTGAATATGGACTTACAATTAGGAGGGAATCATTGTCAAGCAATCAAGAACAAATGTATATTCACATAGCAAGCCAAGGCTGATGCCATTCCATGGTTTCCCCCCTTGGGTTCCCCATAGTTCCTTGTTTCCCCCAAATTAAACCCTGTGTTAAATTAATTTCTTGTGGAAGTTGGAGATATCCAAGTTGATTCCCTCATACTCCCTCCCTCTGGTCTCCTTGATGTTCTTCCTATTCCCTCCCCCTTAAATGCCCCCCTCCCCAGGTCTCCCAGCATCCTAGGCCAGTTTCCCTCATGTAAAAACTTATGCATGTTGAGGTTCTTATTAGCTTAGCCATCTATCATACTGTATCTAGTTGTAATCTAGCTTCCACAAATGAGAGAAAACATTCAGCCCTTGAGTCTCTGAGATTGGGATATTTCACTTAGCATAATTTTTCCATTTCCATCCATTTGGCTGCAAATGCCAAAATATCATTGTATCTAATAGCCAAGTAGTATTCCATTGTATATATGTACCACAAAATTCCTCCTAATACTCTTTCCTCATTTGGGCTCACCCTAGGAGTGGCATCCTCTTGTGCCTGAAAAAGGAACAAGGAGACACAAATTTGGAACCCAGTCTTGCCTCTCAACTACAATTAAGATATCCGTTTATCTTTTATTCTAGCTAAAATCTCAGTTCCTTTATTTGTAAAACATCATGAAGTACGTTTCCACAGATTGTCCACTCTGCTTCCCTTTCTAATCATGCTGGAATAAAGAAATGTCCTTCTTCATTACTATCATGTCTGTTTCCCTTTCCTTGTCATGGAGATATTTGATTCTATGTCCTGACTGCTATCAGTGTCACTCAGTAGTGAAAAGGGCTCTTGAGTGAATAGTGTCATTGAGAACATGAAAAGAGTTGATCCACTAATCACCTCTTAGGTTCATATAATTAAGGATTTCAGTTGTCTTGATTTATTTTATAGATAATGAACAGATGCTAAAGGTATTTAAAAATAAATATTTCTGGTGATCATTAAATCAGTAATAGAAGAGAGAATAGATTTTTCTTCTCATTTTCTTTGGCTTCTAGATACCAGAAGCACCATGGGAGTGATGGTATAAGAATGCTTAGTCCACAGGGAAGATGCTAGCAAGAGAACCTGGAAAGGTGGAAGTGGCATGAGTCATTACCGTGTCCTCTCCTCCAGTGTCCTTTCCCAGCATGCCTGTGTTTAGGAGTCTGCTATTGTTGCATACCTCCTGGGTATTCGAACCTCTATGATGTTTAGCTTTCCCTGCAGCATTGAGGATTTGTGTGAACTTTCCCCATATCTCCTCCTGAAGTGGCCACTCAGTGAGCTCTTCTTTTGCCTTTTGATAAAACCCATGAATGCTTTTATGTGAAGGACTAAGCCAACAGGTACCTTGTACTATGTGCCAGGCACTTTTCCAAGCGTTGGATTTCAAGCATGGAACAAGAAAATTAAGGTTCTTGATGACACGGACATTTCATTCAAGCTAGAGGAACATAGAATAGAAACAAATAATGAGATAACTCTGTAGAATTGTCAGTTGATGAAGAAACAAAAGGATGAGTAGGTGAAATGAGAGACAGAGACTAGATCACGTAAAATGTATGGTCTTGTAAGCTCCAGCAAGAAAATACTTTTTATTTTACATGACATAGGGGTCCACTGTAGCATATAAATGGAGTACTTATTTGAGCTGATATACATTTTTAAAAGACGAAAAGTTGTATGGAGGGGCTGGAGAGGTGGCTCAGTGGTTGACTGCTTGCCTGGCATGTGCAAGGACCCAGGTTTGATCCCAGCACCACATATACAACTAAGAGGAGGAAAAACAAAAACAAGATGAAAGAAAATTAACTATGCCTTTCTCTCTCCTGTATCACTCACTCTCTCTAAAAAAGAAAAGAAAAAGGCTACATGGAACACTGAGAGTGAGGGGCTAGCATTGTATCTACCAAGAATGAGGACAATTTTAGAAAGCATACTAATGTGATTAGCTTCTTGATGCTGAATTATTTGACAAACTGAGAAGTTTGTGCAGTATGTGTTTAAAAAACACTTATATGTGATAGTTAACTTTCTCATGACCCCCCATACTAGAGAGACCCCAAGCAAAGAAGATGTGGGCACACTCCATCATTTGAGACCTCTCTACCTACCTCTGGGGAAGGAGCAGTGTTCTTCCCATGTTCCATTTTAGGGCTGCTTTATCCACTATACTCTGTAAGCTTGTCCATCTTGTGGTGACTGGATTATCTTTTTTTCTATTAACAGTGTACCACCCATTTGTGTATTGAAAAGGAAAAAGAGACAGAAATTACATGACTATGGAGATATAAGGGACCTATTTAGTTTTAATAAGTTCAGTTTATGTCTTTGAAGGTGGTAATGAGGAAATTATGGGCAGTTTTGAAGACCTGTTTTTAAAAAACTCATTCCTTGGGGCTGGAGCTCTGGTTCAGTGGTTATGGTGCTTGCCCGGCATGAGCGAGTACACGAGTTTGAACCCCAGCACCACATACACAATGAAGCCTCCAAGCAATGAAAGCCACATAAAAAACTAAATAAAATTGATTCTCAGAGCTTTCCATTTCTCTCTTTCTAAAAAATCTCATTCCTTTTTAAAAAGCTCATTTCTTCTTAAATCAATTGACTTATTCATTCTTTCTTATTTTAAGAGGGGAGGGGAAACAACTTTACTTATGTTTTCATCTGGGTTTTGTTTTTCTGACACTTAGTTGTGTATGTGGTGCTGGGGTTTAATCCCGAGTCCTCACACACTCTGCGCAAGTGATGTAACCAGAGTCACCTTTCCAGCCCCTTGACTCGTTTAGAAATCATATACTGTGGTCTTACTCTGAGTGAAACATGTATATAGATGATGAGAATTCAGAAATTAATATGGAAATGTCTTTGCTGTAATGCAGATCACCCTTTGGTGGGGAAATGTGGTTATTAACCCTATTAAAGGAAAGACTTAGGACTCTGCCCTTAACTCCTGGGTATTAACTTCTAAGTTCTTGGAATATTCTGTCTGGTAATAGTGTTCTTGATTAACTGTAGGCCTTGGTCCATGCCCGATGGTCATGGTAATAGTGTAATTTATGATGGGAGGTGTTGGGACAACCTTTATTAGCTTCACCTCTGGAGGAGCTTAAAACTAAGGTGAGCAGTGGGGATGGTCATTTGTGTCAATATAGCTGACCCCAAATACATGTCTGAACACAAAGTGGCAGTTTTCTATGTTGGTAGAAATAATTGTTGTCCACAGGATTCCACTGGGAAAGGACAACTGGAAACTTGTGTCTGGAATTTTCCTATATATAGACCTATGTGCCTTTTCCTGCCACTAATTCTAATCTGTATTCTTTCTTTATAATAATTCATAACTTGAATATAATGGTTTTTTTTTAGTTCTGTGCATCTTTCCAGCAAGTCAGTGTACCTGAGACTGATGTTATTGTCATAAGGACTTCCCAAACCCTCCAAAGCACACAAAAGAGTTAATTACAGAGCAGTTATTAAAATGACAGTAGATATATTTCCTGGTGCTGTAAGAACAAGAAGAAAGACACATAACCTAGTCAAGGTTTTATTAGAACAAGGGAAGTATAAAGTAAATGTATAAAGTAAATCTTAAATATGGGCAAAGAAGAGGAAATGATATTCTAGACAAAAAAGAAAGCAAAATCAATGCAGAGGAGAGAATACAGAAAGTTTGGGGATTGCAAGTAATTCCAAATAACTGGATAAATTGAAGTGGGGAGTAGTAGTAAAAGATGAGTCAGGAATGAGAAAGTGACAGTAGAGATCTTTGACATCTCCTGCCCCAGAGGTGATAGGAAGCTATCATAGAATATTAAAAAGTAGAAGTGGTACAGTCAAATTGTGTTTCAGATAGACCATTCCTAGCAGGAGTGGGAGGTAAAGACTGAGACAAAGAGATCACTAAAGAGGACATTCTAATATTTTAGGCTAGAATGATAAAGGCATGGATAAAGGCAATGATCATGGAGATAGAAAAAACCAAATCAATGGATTTAAAATAAGAAAACAACACGTACTCAAATATAAATTTGGAGGTTTAAGAAAGGCTAAATTTAGCATGGAATCTATACATTAGGCTTGTGTCATTGAGTGGAGATCGAAAATGTAGCAGGAAAAACGTGTGTAAAAGGAAAGAAAAGTTTTGATCTGGAAGTGCTGAATTTTAAGAACCAGTGGAACTTTTAGTAGAAATGTATAGTGGCACTTAAACATAAAGGTGAGGAACCCATACATGTGGTTGGACCTTCAGAGTAGGCAAAAGGGAAGTTGACCTCAAAATCCATTAATTTTATTAAATAGTCCAAAGACCAATGAAGTAATATATTTTCAGTAATAGACATCAAACAACTCTTTTACGGAGAAAGTGCAAAATAATATTTGAAATATATGGTATATTACCATCATTGGGAATAAAGGCAGGAATTTGCCCCTACTAAAAAAGAAACAAGAGGACTTGTAAAGAAATTCTGTTCACAAGAGGATCATATGAGAGAATGAGGATGAGTCAGGAGATATTTATCCCCATGACTAATGGAGCAAAAATTGTGGTGTAATTCAGCTGGAGCAAGGCTGTCACCACGTGATCTTCTTGTCTCCATGTAAAACAGTTGGTTTTCCCCCGAGGACTTAGCAAGTTACCATGTACTGAGAGAGTGTGGTACAGTGTAAAGAAAACTGGTCTTGAGTCAAGAACTCAAGGGGTATTAGTGTTAGCTGTCAGAAGTGAACTTCAAAGAATGGCAAGCCCTGTGATTTAAATCCTGTAGGAAATGGGCTTCCAATCTTCAGGTAGCAATTCTTTTATTTTTCTTTCTTTTTTTTTTTTAGAGAGAGAGAGAAACAACCAATTTTTATCCAGTTTTTCATGTGGCTCGTGGTGCTGGGGTTTGAACTTGCATACTGGTGCATGCCTGGCAAACACCGTAACCACTGAGCCACCGCTGTTACCCCCAGGTAACAATTATATTAACAATTATGAAACTGGATTATAATTATGAAATCTATGATTGGCCCATGGACATGGCAGCTCTTGCAATCCAACTCCATTTGGTATATGTGGTTACCCAAATTTAAAAATGTTGCTTCCTGGGGCTGCAGCAGTAGCTCGGCGGTTACGGCGCTTGCCTGGCATGCGCAAGTACACGGGTTCAAACCCCAGCACCATGTACACAACTAAGTGTCAGAGCAACGATAGCCATGTGAAAAACTCAATAAAAATTGATTCTCTCTGTCTCTCTCTGTTCTCACTGTCCTTCTCTCTTTAAAAAAAAAAAAAAACGTTGCTTCATCTGGTTCGTGGGGCACAATGCCCAAACTCTTCCTGCATTACAACTTCTCATTCAGCTGTGGCAAATCGTGGAAGCCTTGTGTGGTTAGGTCAGCATGTTACTTCCAGCCTTCCCTTCCTATGTGACCCAGGGCAAATTATACAACGTGCTTCTTTTCTAAAAGAGATTTGGACCAGAAGTCTCTTCCAAGTTTGACGTTCTGTGATCTCATAATATAGGCGATAATATTTTGAGTTGACACAAAAACGAAATTGAAAATTTTCAGACAGAAAAGAGAAACAATAATTTTGAATGGAGAAGCATGAGGATGATGATGCAAATAGTAATATCCAAAGGATGATGTATAGGTGACAGTCACTGGGTGTGAATGATTGAACCTAAATAAAATATGCATGTAAAATTAATAGAGACACAGGGGAGTTAGGCAATGGTAAAACATGGAACCTACAAATCACCAGAGTGATAGGAACTGAAATTCCCATACCAATCCGTGGTCTGAGTTCAAGAGATCAAGGCCAGCATTGACAGAAAAGTGAGCCCCAACTAAGATAATTCACAAAAATAATGAGTTCAGAGATCAAATAACCCTCAGAAGCAAGAAATCATTATCTTCCTGAAATTGCAGAACAAACTTTAACATTTTAAAGAAATGCAGAATTTCTGCAGTGAGAATTCTTATCATCTTTGTTTGGCTCTGCCTTTCTCTTATTTACATTTCATCAGCTAAAACACTGGGACATGTACAATGGAAAGTATACCTAAAGTTTACATGGAACATCAGAAATATTGAGCTACAGAATCGGGTCTGGGGTATTAGGGCAGAGAAAGGTCTATGTTGAGTTGTTCAGGGGTTTCTCTCTAAGGTAAACTCAAGATGGATCCGCTTAAATGAATTTCTTACCAAAAGGCCTTTTTCCCTCTATCTTTCCAGTTAGGGACATAATGGTAGTTCCAGGAGCCTGCAGATAAATAGAAAGTGATATCAGCTGTTTAAATGAAGGACTTTTGAGTATAAAGTTGCAAGTGAGGCCCAGATAAACACATC
This sequence comes from Aplodontia rufa, assembly GCA_004027875.1. Lineage (NCBI taxonomy): Eukaryota > Metazoa > Chordata > Mammalia > Rodentia > Aplodontiidae > Aplodontia > Aplodontia rufa. The sequence goes on from PVKS010027965.1 coordinate 9,228, forward strand.
TCAAGCCACCTTAGACAGACCAAGAAGATAAGCTGTTTTTTCAAAGTTTTAAAGTTTATTGGCCTTTCTCTGTGAGACGCACTAACATAACAAGTTTGACTCACCAGGAGATGACGCATACAGCACTGGGAGTTTGAAAAGGCACTGCTTAACCTTGCTAAGAAATGCTGGCTTTAAGAACAGCTGGAATATTGCTTTCTGATCCTCGACCATCAGCTCAGCAAGGACGAGAGATGTTTTGATGAAGAACAAAAAAAAAAAAAATAAAAAAATAAAAAAATACTTCATTGGGCAAATAAATCTAGTGAATGTTGACAGCATTGGGAAAAACAACTTGACTTAAAATAATCCTTTTGTATGTAAGTAAAGGTGGCCCCAGAGCTGCAGGATTGTGGAGATGCATATTGTACGAAGAGACCATTTCAAAGTGTCTTTTTTTCATTGACATTTTAAAGAAATATTTTTAATCTTCTCTTGTAAAATCCAGTATTCATGCTTTATCACCAAACTGAAACAACAGGTTGAAGTTGAACATTATCAATCTAGTGACTCAAATAGGTATAAGGACCACTTCTGTTTGTTCTATGAGTACTTGAAGTGAGATACAGAAGGATAGTAATGACCTTTGTGGGCAAACAATGAACTAATGATTGGAGTGGGGAAGTGTTGATCTTACAAAAATGGAAACAATGCCACAGATCTATTGACTCCTACTATATAATGAGCACCTGGACAAAACCGAAGGGAATAAAATAGTGGAAACAATTTGGTTTCTGATTTTAGTTAAAACTGATTTCTTCAGAAGTGGAGTCCACTTGAGCTAATTCAAACAAGGGGCAAGAATCTCCTATAAACCAAATGCAGAAAACAAAGTACAAATCAGTCTTCCGGGAACTGGAAAACTATTGAGAGCAAAATAAACAGTAGTCTATGTGACTGGGATTTCTCCATGTGCACCTGATCAATAGCCTTTGCCCTCCTTTAACATAGGGTAGCACATGGCTTTGCCTAATTACAGTGCTGATTTTAGCCTTGGCTACACACAAATTAGTGCGGAGACTGTCATAGCCCGTCAGTCTAAATTTTCTCTTCAGAGAAACTTTGATGGTTATTGGAGAGGAAACAGACTAAAGGACTTTGGACTAGAATGGGTCCCTCTCTGTCTAGGGAGCTGTTTATATCTTATTTGGGTTTTGATATGCGCCCCTATTCTCCCTTTGGACTATGAAGGCCTATTCCTTTACAAAGAGATATGGATGAGACAGACCACTGAATATATTTATTATGCTTATGTTGGAAACACTTATATTTACATAAGACAAGAAGGCAAAAGACAGTAAGGGGCTATATGCTAACTTCTAGGTACACAGATAATGACATCTTGTGTAATACAGACATGGATCTATACTTCAAGAAAGATTTATCTGGGACTGGGGTGGTTCACTTGTTATAGCACTTGCCTGACACGCATGAGTATGTGAGTTCAATTCCCAGCACCAAGTACACAACAAAGTGTCAGAGCAATGGAAGTCACATAAAAAAAATAAATAAAATTGATTCTCTCTCTCTCTCTTTTCTCTCTTGAAAAAAATAAAAAAGAAAAAGAAAAGAAAAGAAAAAAGAAAGACTTGTCTGGGCGTGGTGGCTCACAAACCTGTGATCCCAGCAGCTCATGAGGCTGAGGCAGGAGGATCACAAGTTCCAAGTCAACCTTAAAAAAAAGAAAAAGAAAAAGAAGAATCAGGATGGGGAAATGATTCAGTGATTAAGTGCCCCTGGCATCAAGAGAAAGATTTGACTTCGAATTTGGAGAAGAGGTTGAGAAACAGAAATGTAAAAGTGCAAGGAAGAGTGTGAGAGTGTGTTGGGTGAAAGAAATGATATGAGACCTACAGATACGAATGTGCAGGGAGTCTTAAGGAAGGTGTTGGTTCATTTAGTTAGTAATATTTTTAAGAACTCTCTCTCCTCTTGACAACGCAATATATCTTACGGATATTACATAGTTCTATTTAGGACCTAGAAATTCGTGAGGAAAAACAAAGTCTTTGCCCCAGGAAACTTTCATTTTAGTAGAGGAAATAAAATTTATTATTTTCAGATATCATTAAGTGGCCTACAATGGTGAAATAAATAACTAATGAAAACACAGCTTTATTCTTGAAAATTGCTCTGTCCATGAAGCAGAAATCTTGATTATATCTAGAACTCTGGGTCTATACCTTCATATTTTTGTATACTAGAGTACACAATATTTTCTGAAAATTCTTAGGAAAAGCTCCTAATAACCTTACTAGCATTATGGCTATTATTGTGGGAGGGAGGTGAGAAGGAGGAAGGAGGGATGATAGGGAAAAATCTAGGGGAAGAATCTACAATGTAGATTACTCTATACTAACCTGAAAAGCCCAGTAATACTTATGCAATCATTTAATTCTGGAAAATGCTCTCTCTCTCTCTCTCTCTCTCTCTCTCTCTATATATATATATATATATATATATATATATATATATATATACACATATATATACATTTATATCTGTTATGGGGAAAATGTAGAAGAGTCAAGAGACTGAGTGTGGGTGACAGGGTGATTCTGGATTAGGATCAGGGGCATATCATATTGTTACTATATATGCATTTATATTTATCACTGTACAACAACACACTCCTCAATAAAATTAAAAAAAAACTTTAGTCAGGAGAATAGAGTAGTATGACTTCTATGTCAAGCTCAGTGTAGTGGCTAATGTCATGTGGGTTCACTTGCTGTGAACTGAGGTTTAACCAGCTCATCCTGTGTAACTAGACCCTCTCAATAGTGGCATGCTCCGTGACTCAGTCTGAGACCCCATCTTTAGCTACATTCTGCTCATAGGTAACTCCATTCAATCTAAGGATATAAAATGCTAATACTACTGACTCCAATTTTTACAAGTCATTTTGTACCTGGCTTATATAAAAGAATTGGTACAAATTTTAATTTTACTGGCTGTTTTATGGATTTTAAACAGAAGTACATATAGTACTTGAGAGAAATCCCACATCTGTTTCAACCTTTGTCTTCACCATATAAATAAATTGTTACAGTTTCCACACAAATAACCAGACAAAATGAAGGCTGTAGCCTTGCTTTCTATCTCATTTAGTCTTTCTTTCCACAACGAATCCATTAGCAAGTTTTCTTCAGTGTGCCTTCAATATATGTATGTATTGAATCCCTGCATTTCTACCCATCTCTAATATCCTACACTATTCAGTCATAACCAAATATCACTTGGAATATTGCTACCACCCTATACTACACCCTGTATTTCTATTCTTCCTCTTCTCTAATCCATTTTTCTCACCACAGTCTGAGTAATCAGCAGGTCGTATCATTTCTCTGCTTTCAACATGCTATATTCTCCCAGTGACTCTCAGAATGAAATTCAAATACCTTATGCTGGTTTTCAAAGCCTGACAGCATTTCAAGTGGGTACATTGATCAGAAAGGAACAGCACTGTGTTGGAGAAATAAAATGCATCAACATAGGTTGGTAGAAATGAAACGAATTATGTAAGTATGTTCATGGGATACTATACTCTTTGGCAAACATTATAATGTAATAAGGACTTGGCGAATATTTACATTATTCTGACCACAGAAATAGAGACTGACCAAATAAACCTGGGTTATCTGCAAAGGTGGAACTGCGTGTGCTCCACATCTTGTTGCCTTGGAGATGAAGCGTCTGCATAATGATATTTTTGTAATAAGAAGAAAAGTCACAATTCAAGGTGGATCAAATCATGGTCTATGAAACTATACTTTGGGAGAAGGTATATAGAAGTTTATAGAGGTTGTGTAGCAGAAAATTAACATGAAGAGAAATATAATGTAATTTATAGGTGATCTAGGGCCTTATCAATACTCCCACTGACCTTAGTAATAATTTTTCTAAATAAACTAAATTTTTTTAACATCTGTATTGCAACTACACTCTTCTCTAATTTACTGTTGAAGGAGATTAAATCTTGGAGGGAGTAAAATAGGGAGTCAAAAATTTTCTCTGTGAGTTTGTATACACTTGAAATTTTATTCCATAGTTTTTGAAGGTGTGCATATGAATTATTGTCCATACAAAGCCATTAATGAAATAAGAGGAAGTATTTATTATTAAAATTACACAATAGTAGGTATATAAGCAGGGCTCTTTTGGGGGAAATTATGATATATGCAATCTCTAAATATATTCTACCCTTGGGCTAGTATGCGTCAGACATTCTTCTTCTGACTTTTCAAATACATCATATTCTTTTTTGTATTTGGTCATTGTTGCAACTCTTCCATTTCCTTAGCCTGTTCTTTGACTAGATTGCTACAGAGAAATCAGCTTTTGGACATTTATGAATTAAATCATTTTATAAATCACCTTAAAAATCACTTCTTAAAAATAGTCTTCACTGGGGCTGGAGTAGTAGCTCAGCAGTTAAGGCATTTGCCTGGCATGAGCAAGGACTCGGGTTCCAATCCCAGCACCATATACACAAGGAAGTGTTGGAACAATGAAAGCCACGTGAAAAACTGAATAAAGTTAATTGTCTCTTTCTTTTTCCTCTCTCTCACATTGTCCTTCTCTCTCTCAAAAAGAAAAAAAGAAAGGTCTTCACCAGCAGCCCAACCTGAAGTGTATACTCCAGTGTTTTTATTTTTATCACATGAATATTTTCAGCATAGGCATGTCATAACTTGATTTTTCATACTTCCATTTTGTTTGTTGAATACATCACTGAATTATGAAATAAAGCACCCAAGGGAAGCGCTCCAGCTAGCAGGAGAGTAGACAATTAATGCTCTAGAATAAATAAATGAGTAAATGAAGTCAAGTAGTTATCACCGGGGGGATCACATTTAAGATGATATTTTATATACTAAGCACCATGATTTTGGATTTAGTACTCGCACTTGCCTTTTTATACTACACATTTCCACTATCTTTGTGGACTTTTTTTCTATCTCTTTTTCTTTGCCTGATATTTATCCAGAATATTTTTTAAGAGGAGCATGTTGTCATTGTTCTTAGTACCTGTATGGCTTTTTAGCTTTTCATTTCCTTCCCACATGAAATAGAGTTTAGTTCAGTACAGAAGTTCTCTACAGGTTGTTCCATTGTCTTCCACAGTTTGAATTTTGGGGAAAAAAGAAGACTTTATTATTTCGAAAATTAATTTTCCTATAGTATATTATATAAAAATGTAATGTGATTCCCTACCAACAATCCCCCCCCCCCATTTACCTCCTTCCCCTGCACACGCCCAGCTACCATCCCCAGCCTATCTGCTTGCAGGTGAATATACTTATTCCTGATCTTCAAACTCTTCTTCAAGTCATTGCAAGGCATTGCTTACTTTACATAAATTTTTCTAATGGGTACATGTAGGGAATGACGCAGTGCCTCAGTGATTACGGCACTTGCTTGGCATATGGGTTTCAACCTCAGCACCACGTACTCAATGAAGTGTTAGAGCAATGAAGGCCACATGAATAACTAAATAAAATTGATTCTCTTTTTGAAAAATATGTACTTACAGACAGTCTTTTTCAACTCAGAAAAGCATCATTGTATTATACCAACCCTTATGTTTAATTTTTGTAAATATCTTCTATTATTCTTTTTGGAAAGCTTTCTCATCAATTAAAATTTGGCTCTCTGCTACCCATTGCCACCTCTTTTCCTCAGTTCTTTGTCTTGTTTTAAATTCCATCTTATAGATTTATTTATTTATGTGTTCCCTCCATACTTTGTACAGGCTTCACAGACCTTATGCTTCATGTCACTTTTTTTTTGTCCTGTAGTGCTTTCTGGGCATTGCATCTTTTATTCTGCCTTTTAATCTTGGAATTGCATTTTCAGCTTCTCGACACTTTCTTTATATCAATCTTTTCTGTTTTATACCTCCCATGTCTAAGCTAGCTCCTCATATTTCACTCATGTCCTATCCAATTCTTCATCTCTTATCCAAATTTTGATTTTTTAGTTCATAACATATAGTACAAACATGTTAAATAAAAGGTATGTATTTTCCACAGTAAATAGTTTTTAAAACTATGCCCTTCTGCTGCATCTTAAGTGTTACTTTAATATAACATACTCAGACCTGGGGTATCAACATCATGGACTGAAAAAGGGAGTGACGAGAACCTTAAGTGTTTCAGTCAGTTTTTTGGCTGCTGTGACCAAAAGATCTAACAAGAACAATTTTAAGGATGTAAAGTTTATTTGAGGGCTCGTGGTTTCAGGGGTCTCAGTCCAGATGGTAGACTCCTAGTCAGACAAGGCAGAACATCATGGCGGAAGACTGTAGTGGAGGAAAGTGGCTTAGGACAGGGCGCCAGGCAGCAGAGAGAGAACTCTGCTCAACAAGGACAGAATATGTGCCTCAAATGCATGTCCTCCTCCTCCACCACACCCCACCTGCTTACACTTACCATCCAGTTATCCCTATCAGGAGAGGAACACACTGACTAGGTTAAGGCTGGCATAACCCAATCATTTCACCTCTAATCTTTCTTGCATTATCTCACAAATGAGCTATCAGGGGACACCTCACGTATAAGCGATCACACTGAAGTAAGGATAGAAAGAAATTGAAGTCAAGGTGAGGGAAGAAGAAAGACTGGCGACCTGGACATCTCTGAGGAGAAAGATTAAATTTGAAGAGTTCTGGGACAGTGTGGAGATTTATAAGATCTGTTTTCCAATTACGTTTCACTATTTGTTTTTGTGTGAGTGAAAACAGTAGAGTGAAAGAAATGAAAATGGAAACAGAGGCTCAAAGTTTCTGGAATATGGAGAGCCACGAGAAATGAAGTGGTTGATTCTTCCAAGATTTTTCCAAAGTCAAGTTTCCAGAGTCAGAGCAGAGAGGTCTTTGTTCCAAGTAGTTCTACTAAAAAAAAAAAAAAATCGGACAATGAAATCATATTCAAAAGATGGGTAGTGGGACTGAGAGCTGGTAATCCAAAGACTGTGTTTTTGGAGTGCTACCTCTCAGTTCAGATAAGCTGGTGCCTCAATTTTTCATTTCAAAGAAAGTTGCATTAATTGATAATAGATGGACGTTGCCCTCCTAAGTTTTCTTCTGCAGCTTAAAGTGCTTCATAACAACTAAGATGCCTTAATGTCTATAAAAAAGATATAAAACTAATTTTACATGTGTTCTCAATAGCTGCAATTAAATTAAACTTCTACTACTTAAGTTGTGATAATGTTTAGTAGTCACAATTTGTTATATAAACCCTTTTGTTAGTTTTGCTCAATAATTCATGCAAATAGTGCTCAATTTGTTATATAAACCCTTTTGTTAGTTTTTATCAATATAATTCATGCAAATAGTGCTCATTTGATAAATAAAAACCTCAGTGAGTGATTACTATCAGAGAATTCCTATGCAGGGTGATTTGGAGTTGCAAACAGAGACCTGTCCTCCAAGGGATGACAACCTATTATGGAAGGTGAAGGTAGGTAAGTATAACAGGACAGGACAGTATGTGACTTTTAAATTAAAAACAGCATGTCTTATAAAAACAATTGTGTTCAATTTCATATTCCATATGTCGACTTGTGCAGAGTCTGGAACATAACTAGGACTCTATAAATAGTGACAGAATTTGGTCTATTTGTTTATGTCTAAGTTTGCTTTCTAAGGAACTATTGGCAGTTTTTCTAGTCTATACGACTGATTTTATACTAATTTTGTCAGTCTTCCCTAACTAGCAAAGGATTGGGCACATTACAATTTGCTCAATAGATATCTGTTCAATATTTTGCAGAAACTAATACTTGGAATATCCTTACTATATCTTTTGAGGTTCACTAAGAAAGTCTGTGATAGAAGTATACTTACATACCTGAGCTAAAAAATCTCAAAATCAATGATTAGATAGCTTGCCTATGTTATTTTCAAATGTGCTGTTTAAAATAAAATTTTTTTGTAATAAAATAAAATCTACTCTTTTAGCAACTTTTAAATCAATAACAATATATTGTAATTAGATACAGTTATCATTATATACAATAGATTCCTTTAATTTATTCCTTCTCTCGAGCTAAAATTGTGTGTCTTCTGACCAACATCTCTCCATTTCCTACATGCCCCAGTCTCTGGTTCTTTGAATGTATCTTTTTAAGATTCACATATAGGTAAGTTCATATAATACTTGTCTTTCTATGCCTGGTTTTATTATATTTAACATAATTTATTACAGTTTTATTCATATTTCTACAAAAGACAGAATTTCCTTATTTTTCAAGGCTGAAAAGTATTTCACTATGCATATCTCATTTTTTCTTTTCAAATTATATTTGATTAACAATAATTCCAGACATTAATGGGATTCAATGTGACATATTTCAACAAGTGTGTAAAGTATGCACTAATCAAAACAGGTGATTTTCATTTCTCTTTCCTTATTATTTCTTCATGTTTGGAATGTTTAAGCTCCTCTCTTCTGGATCTTCCTAAAACATAGATTATTGTGAACGATAGTAATTTCTTTGTGCTACATAACACCAGAACTCATTCCTTCTGCCTGCATTCTGGTAACTATTCCCAACCTCACATTTCCACCTCCTCTTCCAACTTCCAACTTCCCAACCTCTATTTGTTGGGAATCACTATTCTACATTCAGGTCAAGTATTTTTAGCTTACACATAGGAGAGAGAACATGCATATAACACCTTTTCTTTATCCGTTCATTTCTTTATGGAACTCCATGCTGTTTTTATAATGGTGATCCTAATTAATGTGAAGGTTTTAATAATTAAAGAACTTTGGTGGGGTCAGTCATGGTGGTACACACCTATAATCCCAGCTTGGGAGGCTGAGGCAGGAGGTTCACAAATTCAAGGATAACCTGAACAACTTAGTGGACCCCGTCTCAAAACTGTAAAGATAACAAGAAGAAAGGACTGGAGATGTAGCTGAACAGTAGCACACCCCTGGGTCAATTCACAGTGCTTTTATAAATAAATATCTTAGGAGGGACAACAGAAAGTTGATGAAATAATTATCTGAGATATGTGAGCTCTATTGACTGCATTTTGCTAAAAATGCTTGATGCTTCTGTCATTATTTCTGAAGACAGTTATGGGGATGGTGTTGCTGGTGATCGTAAAGAAGCAAGTGACTGCAATGATGGTGACTTTGCTGTCCCTGCGGTCCTGGTGCTCAAATCAGCATTGAAAATGGTGCAGCAATCATGAGGTGTTTCTGATCATTGGTTGCTACAGACGACATGGTGAGAATGTGATGATGCTGTTCTCAGGATATAACGTATAATGACAAAGATGATGTGAAGGTAATGTCAGAGGATGATGACAATGAGAATCAAGACTGTGATGAGTTCAGTGATCACAAAGCTATAGGACTTGTCAAACGTCCTGGTTTCCAGTAGGAATTAGGAAATGATGCATGAACAAATGTCATCAATGCCCCAGGGTTAAATAAATCCTTGGGACTTTTGCATAGAACTAAAAATAAAACAAAGAAAAGAGTTAACATTACATTACTGGGGCTGGAGCGGCGGCTCTGCGGTTATGATGCTTGCCCGACATGCGCAAGTACACGAGTTCAAACCACAGTACCATGTACACAACTAAGTGTCAGAGCAATGAAATCCATGTGAAAAACTCAATAAAAATTGATTCTCTCTGTCTCTCTCTCTCTCACTGTCCTTCTATCTTTGAAAAAAATTTTTTAAAAAGATTACATTACCTACTAGAAAATAGTTAAAAGTTTAGCTGAATTGAGACGCTGAAAGCAAGAGACAAACTATTACTTCAATTATTCAATGGATATTTATAATTATAAATCATCAAGTGTTTACCCAAGAGTCAGTTCAATGGATGATGATGATGATGGATGATGATGATGATGATAATAATAATAATAATAATAATAATTTGTGTTTCTGTGTACCTCTCCACAAAGAGCACAGGTTATTCACTCCATGTGTGAGTCCTGCCTGGTGAGACTAAACATGCCTGCTGAAATTAGTGCCAACTGGGTCTGGATACTGAAGTGCATGATTCTTGAGCTGAGAATTAATCTCATTTGCCATCAGATTAAAGCCACTTACTCAAACTCAATCTCTACCAGCTATAGAGGTAAAATGTCGATGTCTGTGTTTAATTCCTTGTGTTATCCTCATGTCCCCCCAAATTCAGGTAGGTGTCATTTCTTTCCTTTTGGAAATTCACAAATGAACTAAGAGTAACATTGTAATTAATATTACATTTAAGTTATTAAATTAATCCAGACAATTCTACTTATCTTTTATCTAAAGTACACTACATAATTGAAAAGCATTGTCATCATGAATTAAATTATTCTATTCAACTAAAACCAGATACCCAAGAAATAAATCAAGCTTTCCCTCCCAAAGAAGAAACTATCCCATAGATTCCAGTGACACTCAGTTTTACAAGTGGTAACATTTTGTCACATCTTTGCCGTCACTCACGTAGCAGTGATCACACTAAATTAGGCTACCAAAAAAAAGGAAAAGGAGGAAGTTTCTATGAAATGCATTTACTTGACTCTGTCAATGCAAATCAACAAATCATGCAAGATTTCATATGGAGCAAGTAAGTAATGATGGGCTCTATGTGGGAATTTTTGAGCTTATTAGGAAACTCTTTAGCCATCTGAAAAGATTCCACCTCTCTACAGTGAAGATAAAGACTCACTCACCTAAAACAGTTTCCTGGCCTCAATATGAATGTTCCAATAAATCTGATGCTCTGTAGAGTAGGCTAGGATTCTTTGGAAAGACATTATTAGAAGTATAATTACGGTACATGCAGGTCTGGGAGTGTAGCTCAGTGGTTGGGCCCTTGCTTGACATGTTCAAAGCCATGGGTTTGATCCACAGCACTGTAAAAACAAATAAACTGTGGGAAACAGATATAAGTAAGACATGGAATTGACTCTAAATAATTAATCAGTCTGGGAAATGAGTTCAAGAGTCCAGCAAAAAAATTACAGTTGATGTAATAAATGCAATAAAAGTATTCAGAAGCTACAACAGGGGCATAGGAAATAATGATTTTCTCAAGAAGGAGATTTCATATGTTGGACAGCACAGAAGAAAGTCATCAGAAACTTCAGTAATCAGTACGGATGCTTATTTTAGAAACAACAAAGCTTTAGAAAACTACACATATTTTAGTATTGCCAAAATATATAATAGAGTATGAATTTGGAGATGAAAGCTGACACAGATTATGAAAGACTTTTTCTCCTGAAAACTTAAAAAGACTTATCAAAAGATTTGTCACGTAGTCTGCAAAGAGGAACAGCCATTTGATGGATTTTAAGTGTAAGATTGACGTTGTATTTCCATTTTAGAAAGATTAGTTAAGGCAGAGTTTAGAATAGCTTGAATGGGGTAGAGAATAGGAAGGAATGTGACTGTTATAAATACTTCAGGTGAGAAGAGAACAGACAAAGTCCTTCGTGGAGGAGGTTGAACCAGGAGCCAGCTTTTGAGGAGAGACATGAATAGGGAAAATGGTAATGAATCTCCGCCAACTTGGTATCTCCTTTTTTTGCATTTAGTTTTAAATATATAATCATCCTTTTCATTTCTCATTAGTAATTTGGAAACATGGGTGAGAGGGAGAAAGATAAATGATTGTTTGAAGGAGGACTAAGACTGGGCTTGGAAACTAAACAAGAAGATAAAGTAGTCAATGAAGTATCAACAGGGATTTGCAGACTCAAGTAATAGAGCAAACCACTGCAGTTCAAAAGCCACTTTGTGTTGATCTCGTCTGTGACCTGTTCTTTCTGTACTGGGACCTTTAAACAAAGGGCTCACTATAACATCAAATTCCCAAAGCACCTAAAATGCTATCCCTATGCAAACTTTGGTTTCTAAAAGATGCATTCCTCCTGCTTCTTTCTGTCCTGAATTAAGGGCTGAGGTTGGCAACTCTACTCCATTTTCTGTCCCATCCTTAGAATGTGTTGCTATTCACTGAAGGATTTGTCTTCCGCTACTATTTGTGAAATAACCTTGAAATTACCCTGCATCAATCTCTTACAGTCGGACTTCATTTCCAGACATTTTTCTCAACCAATCACAACCTTCTTTAGTGTCATTATATTGATATTTTAATATCATATCAAGTTATTATGGTATTAGATAAAATTATGTGACATCATTATAATTATTATTATAGTGTTATTACGTAATTTTAATGATGTAATGTCGGAGGTTAGGCAGCATAGGGAAAGAAGAACACAGAGCCAAGTGTGGTGGTACACTCTTGTAACCCCCATGTCGCTGGAGGCTGAGGCAGGAGGATCACAAGTTGAAAGCCAGCCTCAGCAACTCAGTGAGCTCCTAAGCAACTTAGCAAGATCCTATGTCAAAATATAAAGGGCTGAGGATGTGACTCATTGGTAGAGCACCGTTGGGTTCAATTCCTGGTACCAAATGAAAAATAAACACATGATAAAAAACTAAGAACACAGGATTTAGAGTTAGATTTATCTGAGGTGATTTCTTTTTGGCTGTGTGATTTGTACAGACAATGCCAACAAGTGTATTTCTTATATATAAATTGAGAACAGGAATACCCATGTCAGGGGAATCATAAGAAGGGAACTAAGGACAATTTTGTCATAGTCATTTTACCTGAAACTTTCCCCAAATGGGATTAAAAAATGTTGGAAACACTACATTGAAAGCTATGCAAAAGAAAAGCTGAATTATTGCAGTGGTTAATGATATCCTGAATTTTACTCTGTATTTGAATTTTCTACTTCCAGATATTTCCACAATCTAAAGAAAATATCTATTCCATGAACAATCTATTATGTACTTTCATTTATCAAAGGCTTCGGAATTTTAGAAATGTAGTTTTGACTGAAAGCAGGTGGTATCCTTGGCTCTAGAAGTATATCTTTCACACATTTCTTCATTGTTAGAACCACAGGTACCTGTTAAGAAAGCTACAACATTAAATCGTGTTCCAATGATGAGATATGATTTTGAAAAAATTTACTCCTCCTCCCACCCATTGCAAAGGTAACTGGAAAAATGTAAGCACATCTGTTTGTTCACAGACTAATCCTCCACTCTGCTTGCAACTAGCAATAAGGAAATGTTGTGAATTTTAACTGAAAGAGCCCCTGGGAGACTACAAGAAAGGTAAACCTGACAGGGAAATGTGAACGGAAGATTTGCCAGTCAGCTGTAAGCTTTTTAAAACCATTTCAGGAACATGACACATCTCCCTCTTCCAATTGAGATGTTTTGGAAACGTTAGGGGTCTTTCTCTCTTTCTTCTTTGTTTGAGCTCATCTTAAACACTCCTCTTTGATATCAAGTCTGTTTTGACTTCCTGTTATGGGAAATTGGGAATTGAGAACCAATGTATGGAAAATTCTGGCTATCAAAAAGAGAAGCTACAAATGGCCCCAGAGCCTTCCCAGCCCATAATGCTCAGGATGAGCATAAACAGGAAAGCGGCTTGGATGACAGCGACTGACTCACCGTGAGCGCCTGGGACTTGTTTCGCAGTTCACCTGGCAGGTGCAATTATGTCGGCAAGAAACGGGATGAAGAAACGACCTTTGAAGGCAGCTCCGGTGTGGGAGTTATGTGTGGAAACCTTATTAGACATCGGAAGCAGAGCTTCTGAAAAATAATCTGAGTGTAAAATAGCACCTCTGGATAATTGTAGCATAATACAATAGTTTTGGCAGGAAAATTTGAAAAGAAATGCTGGATACAATGTGAATTGAAACTACATTCGTACAGGAAGTTCATTTAATTTCCTGAGACTTTTCCCATTCAAAAATCGAAGAAGTTTGGTAGGATTGTAATTAGCTGTGCTATGCTGAATTTCTTTGGATTATATCAGGGAAGCCAAATATTAGATTGACCTGGTCAAACAAAGTTTGTTGCATGTGTGCTACACAAAATTCACTAGATTAGGCAAGATGGTGTCATAAGAACAGATGATTTATTTAGGTTACTTATCTGAAAATTTTATCTACTTGCAAAATATATTTTGCAGTGAGTACATATATATTATTTCCTTATGTGATACAAATACACTAAATTATCTTGAAAGGATGGAAATCACTTGTATCAATATCCTAGCAAATTGAACTACTGTTTTTGAACATTACCTTTTTACCCTAATCTTTTTGGCACATATGAGGTAAAGAGTGATAAGCAAATGATAATATTATTTCTATGACCTGACCAAAGAAAACATACAAGTTGCTTAGTAGAGGTCAGATATTCTGTGACAATTAGTTCTTAAAAGATTTTACTATGTGTGCCTGCTACATAAGAAGAAGAACAAGAAAAACTGTCTCCTAGGCAGATCAAATCTAAGAGCTGAGTTGCAGAGTAGCCAAGGGTACAGACTCTACTGTAAGTGCTCATTAGGCTCAAATCCCTACCCTACAAGTAGCTAATAACCAAATGTCCTTCAGAAAATTAATGTCTTCAAATCTTAGTTTTCTCCTCTGAAAAAGGAGATGGTAATAATGAATAATAATAATGCTGCCTAGCATTCATGGAGAGCTAATTCTCTTCCAAATGTTTTCCATATATTAACTCATTTAATCCTCACAACAGCCAATGTGATTGGAATTATTATCATCATTTTAAATAAAGAAAACAAGTTGTAGATGAATTAATTAGCCAACACATGTCACATAGTTAGTAATATTTGGAGTCAGGATTTTACTAGCTTCTTCATGGAACTATTGTGAAATGTAAATGTGACAAATGTTTAGGAAAATGCTTAATGTGTGGAAAACATTCAATATATGTTAACTATGATTTTCATTATTATTAAAGAGACAAAGTAAAAAACAATCCACTTACATTGCAGTATAATTCAATAATACAAATGCATTATATATTCTTTCCCCAAAGCAGTGACAATAGTTAAGACCCTACACTGCTCATAATGGTACACAAGAAAGTGATAGAACATGAGCTGGCCCTGGCATATTGGGAAACATTTTGAAAGGCAATGCAACGTGTGTATGATAGGGAAGGAAAACAGAATGACCAAGGCTCAGGGGCGGAAAATCACAGCAGGTTCTCCAATGAAAGAAAAGCATAAAACATGAGGCTGCAAACATATTTCAGGGGAACACAGATAAGATGCAATAACAAATTAAGAGATTTAGAAGACTCTGAGGCAATAGGGAGCCACTGAAGTTTGAACTGGAGTTGACAAAACA
Source organism: Aplodontia rufa (assembly GCA_004027875.1). Lineage (NCBI taxonomy): Eukaryota > Metazoa > Chordata > Mammalia > Rodentia > Aplodontiidae > Aplodontia > Aplodontia rufa. The sequence continues at coordinate 24,494 of PVKS010027965.1, forward strand.
CAGGGATTTTATCAGATAACCAATTCAGTATAGAACATGTCAACTGCAGGCAGGGTTGGGATAGCTGAGCATGTGGGCAGACAGAGAACAACTTCTCTTTGGGTGTGAGTTTCCCAAGACTGAGTTTTGTACCCTATAATGAGGTTTTGCAGGGACTTGACTTTGCTTGTTGAGCTTGTTTCTACTTTTTAAATTTATGATATTCATTGACTTTCTTATTTGTATTAGTAATGGTCCTGTAGGACAGACATGGCAAGCTGAAATTGAGGGGAATTTAATAAAAGGGCTATTTATTAAGGTGTGAACAGTTTAAAGGATTTGTGCAACAGCCCTGCTTCACTGTAACGGGAAGCATATAGTTAGGCCTCAGTAACAGCTACCAGAACTACTCAAATAGTTGTAGTTGAGGACTGCTTAGGGACACTGAGGCCCTCAACCAAAGAATACTGTCAACCTAAGATCACTCTGAAGAGACAAAGCTGAGAATCAACCTCGCTCCCTTCCTTCTCAGTGTTTTGCCAGCGATTGTATTGGCCAAACCCACCCACTAGCCAGACACGGAGTGTATGGATGCAGTCCACAAAGAAGAGTCTCTTGGGACACAGGACAGGGTCAGGAAAGGTGAAGAAGCAACCTGGAGAGGAAAACAAAAAATATGAACCTCAAATTCAAATTGATTTCCATCTATGTGTACAGCAAGGAGCACCAAGATCCTAACTATATTTTAAAGCTGGAATAGAGGTCTGGGGATGTGCCTCAGTGATGGAATAACTTGCCAACTTTGTGAAAAGAGCTGGGTTCAATCCCCAGTGCTCTCCCTTGCCCCCCAACATGCACAGCTAGAGATGATCTTAAAATTTATCTAGTTTATCTTTTCTTCCTATTAGTCTCATTTAAGAAATAAGGAAATCAAAGCTGAAGTCATCTTGAAAGTTACCCAGTGCATTGCAGGAAACAGAAAAGATTGTAGGTTTTTCCCACAGAAAGAGATTTTACACATAGAATTTAGAGTTTACACAGTTGTTGTTGAAAGTGCTGGAGTGGGGTTGGGGAGGTCAGCCCCTGAAGTATTGCATTCAGCTATGCAAGGCTATAGCTGGGGTCAGAGTCATCTCCACCAACACCACTCAACATTCATGAAGTGAATGTAATCCCAGCTGCTAGTATTGCCTCTCAGGTTGCTTTTGATTTTGCTTCCAGACTTGTAACCAAAGAATGATAGCCTCTAAATACCACTTCCCAAATTTCAAGCAAATATATCTAGTTAGTACAATGGAATCTCCATTCAGAATCATAACCACTAAGGAAGTGCAGAAAGGAAAGAGTCACCTGGAGAACGGATGGATACTGAGTGCCAGTCCACCTTACTCAGCTTGTATTGGGTGGAGCTCAACCACCTGTTACATATCCACAAGTGAGATGCCCAGAGTCTAGAGAAAACTAAATTAAACTGACACAACCAATATCAAATGATGCTTCAACGAGTTATGCTTCCAGTAGTATTTTAATGTATCAGTAAAGTGTTGCCTCTTCTGAGGAATCATAAAAGGTAAGTGCTGAAGACAAAGCTATCAGTAGATACTACATCATACAACATAGAACTCCAGTTTCTGGGCCAGAAAAGTCAATGCAAAGTCAAATGAATCGCCAAGTGCCGTGGGTCTATGAACCACATTTATGTTTAGGCATCTCAAGTCAACGTTTGAACACAGTGCTAAGCACTTAACCTGTTATCTAATTTAGTTCAAAAATCCATTATTATCCTCCTTGTACCTATTAGGAAAGTGAATCTTAGAGAAATTAAGTACTTTAAACGTACTCGCTTACACAGCCAGTAGGAGAAAGAATTAGGAATTAAGCCTAGTTTTGTCTAGTGCTATACATAGTACTGTCTTGTTTTTCTTGTTCCTAAAAAATTTTGCTTTCCAGTCAGCAAACTGCTGAGTTAAAAGACACTGAAAATTTCAGATCCCTACCAGGAATGTTACAGCAAAGATGTTTTGAGAATTTGACCAGTAGTGGCACCAACAAATCCCTTCTCCTTTCGAGCTGATTTCCTATGTAGGCAATCCCAGTTCTACCTCCTCCAGAGGCCTTTTCATTTTTAATGGGATGGGATTCTCCTTTTATTTGTTCTTTTTCATAAGTTAATACATTGATATTGGTATCAATAATTTAATGGGAAGATTCTGACACTGACCACCTGCTTCACTTTTAATTTTATTGTGAGGGATTGTGGAATTGGAAAGTGAAAAACATGATGCTGACAAACGCATTCATGAGAGCCCCAAGCAGTCTGGCTGTCCCCTTCTGGGCAGAGTAGCAGGTTGGTGGGGGTGTTGGTGGAATAGGTAAAATTAAATTCAATAGAATTTTTTCATATTATAGGATTCAATCTCCAACGCCAAGCCAAGTAAGCCACCCACACTATTTAATATTTTCCATCTGTTCAATTTTACAACTTTGAAAACAGTGA
>PVKS010027966.1:0-26947 GCA_004027875.1 Aplodontia rufa
TTCTATAGAAATACTTCTGACATGCTCATTGCCACAGATGCCTGTACCTGTAGGAGAACAAGTATGAGAATCCTTTACTACCCACCTGCCTAAAGTACCAAACTAGAAACTGTTGCGATGTCCACTGAGAGTAGGATAGACAAACACATTGTGGTGTATTCATGTAATGACATGTTACACAGCAATGATAACACAGAACTACCACCCACAGCATGGGTGAATCTTGAAGACACTCTTCAGTGTAGCTTCAAAATATTAAGCATTGAGCCTGGAGTGTTGGCTCTGTGGTTATGGTGCTTGCCTTGTATGTGTGAGAACAGGGGTTCAAACCCCAGCTGCCATGTACACAACAAAGTGCTGGAGCAATGAAAGACATGATTCTTTTTCTCTTTCTCACCATCCCTCTTTCTTTAAAAAATACTATATATGCGTTACATTTGTACAAATGTATACATGTGTTAGATTGATATTTGTTTTGTTCTGATTAAAAAACAAAACATTTAACATTGCCAAAGTCCCACTTCTCTTTCTCTTTTTAAGCTACTCTTTATCATTAAAAGTATAAACAGGAATGAATATCTTGTCAAAATCCTTTGATGTACCCATATATCAAATGGGGTCTGTTTTGTGGAAATCTCAGATTATGTAAAATGTATTTTCAGACAACAAAACACACAGTCTTTTCTTTTCTTTTTAAGAGAGAAAGGGACAGTGAAAGAGAGAAACAGAGAATCAGTTTCATTTAATTTTTTTGTTATACTCTGTTTTGTTATAGCTAGGCAAGCACTGTAATCACTGAGGCATTGCTCCAGCCCCAAAACGCAGCCTTAGCTTGTTTTATCTTGTGAGTTTGTCAACTTCAAAGCTTCATCTGTCCAGCACAACAGTAATCATTAGTTATAAGCTGAATGGGTTTCCTTTACCAAATACTTTATTTATAATTGATTATTTTGAACATAGCATTTCTAAAATGATGTTCTCAAAGTAGATGTGTTTAGAAGAATGCTCCATGAAACATAAACCAAATTTGTACCAAATTAATCCCAGATCTGACACATTATTAGAGGTGTCAAAATCTAGTTAGCACAACAATTAAAATGAGCACTTTTTAATTATTTGGTAACTGGCCATATTTACGATCACTTTCAACAGCATTGATCAGTGGACTCGAGAAACCAAAGTGACAATCATCTGTTAAGGAATCTAGAAGAATTGGCAAAAATCACTGCATCTTACTCAGATATAGAAACAAAATAAATTATTGAAAGGATGCAAAAATGAGTCAGACTAACTAAAATGAGACAGTAGTAGCAAACAGGTCAATGAAATTTCTCATTTTGCCCATTTACCACAAGATCAGCATTAAAAGCACAGTTCTTCAGGTCCTGCTTTAAAATATTGCTAACATAAAAGAAGATATAATCATAATTTTTCATGATTTTTATATGGAAGATATCACTTTATAATTTTCTTAAGTTATTTTAAGAAGAAATTGTGAAGAGACTCATCTGCAGTTTGAGTGTAAAGAAATCTTTTCAATTACATAGTTGCTCAGTTTGATCTACATACATAAACAAATCCAAAAATATTTGTTATAGTACCATGATTTAGAAATGCTGACAGTTAATATGCAATTATATTGATTTTTATGAGCATACAACATTTGATCTATCCCATTGTGATGACATACTGAAAACAAGAAAGTTTAATAAAAACGATTAAAATGAAAAACAGTAAGTTTTAATCATGAAATGGTTTATCTCTGACAGCTATCAAGAGAACTTCTTCAGTTCGCCATAGTAACACACTGCCTTCAGTCTACAAGCTTTTGGAGAGAGAATATAAAGCACTATCTTTTACCTTTAATTATTGCCTAATTGACATTAATTTGAAGCAGTTTTCCAAATCCCCCAGTTACTTCACTTTAAGATTTCACATACTGAATGAGATGTTTTATCTTGAAAAAAAACCCACACACACCTAACGGCATAACTAAATATAGAACGATGATTTTTCTCTCATAAAATTCTTGTGTGTTGGTGTGGGATTTTGTGACTTCCATCCACTTCTCTGCTCTCTGTCCCTTTGAATGGTATTGCCAATTACCGGAGGCCTCAGGACAAGAAAGACATGTCCAGACATCAGCCCTTTATACGTGAATTTGGTAAGTCAGAGTGACCCATGGGCCAGTCTGAGGAGTACTACATTCCCCTCATTCATCTCCTAATTGAACCAACTTTATGGAATGAACAGGGTGCAAAAACATTAGAACCAGTTGCTGTTAGGTAAATTGTATCCCCTTTACTCATTGAAAAAAAATCAATAAATACATCTGTTGGGCATTTTAGGATACATTTGATGGGTGAGTGAACTGAATTTCTGAAATTGGATTATAGAAATATGTTCACTGATGATTTCTAGGAGAAAATAACTTGTTGAATATTGTTAAATATGTCTCAGAAATTACTTCAAAACTTTTAAGAATGAAATTAAAAAGATGAAAAAGAGTACAGGAAAGTGGCAACTACTTTAATTATTTTTTGTTTGGTTTTATTTTGTTGTGCTAAGAATTTAAAACAGGAGTGCTTAACAACTGACCTACACCCACTGTCCTTTTTAAAATATTTTATTTTGAGAGTCTTGCTGAGTCATTTAGGGCCTGGCTAAGTTGCTGAGTTTGGCCTTGAACTTGTGATCAACCTTCCTCAGGCTGGGATTGCAGATATGTGACACCATGACCAACTTTTAATGATATTTTAAATATTTTTAAAAAAGCATTGCATAGAGGCAATGCATTCATAATGAGAATATTTATCTGAGCAAAATTTTAGTGATAAAATATTAGCTTCTTCTTGGACATCTAAATATATGTTTTTGTATGATGAGTGTTTGTGGTGTGTGTGTGTGTGTGTGTGCGCGTATTGGAAGTCTGCTACACTGTTCACCTTCCTGAGTTCCCTACATTCTTTGGAGGAACATGAATTTCCAGTTTGGTAATTTTGACTCAAATAGTAACATATTAAATTTGATTGTCTTATCACTATTTTATACACTGTAAAACTGGCTTCCTGAAATTTTAAGTAGGACTAAGGGTAAAAAGCAGAAATCTGAATCCAGACATCCTTAGTTCTAAAGCAACAACTCTTTTTATCAGACAAATCACATTCTTTGAGTGTCATTGCCCTCTATCAGTCACATTTTTACATCAGCACCTTCAGTTTTTAGGATAAAACTGAATGGAAAAAGCTAGTAAATGGAAATTATATTAAAATTAAAAGTTAATAAATTAAGTTTTCTATGTATGACCTTTCCTCATAGTCTAATACTTACATACCGTGTTTGCTAGTGACTTTAAAATAATAAAATTATGGTAAATTAACTGAGACTATCCATTTAGAATTTTTCAGTTTACATCTCCAGAAATCTAAAACAACACAGATAAGGTCTGAAACCATAATTCTATCTCTGTTATGAAAATATGTTTAATGTCGTAAACTCTCTTACTTAAAACCACCTAGTTGCTGGAGTGATGGTGTAAACCTGTAATCCCAGCTACTCAGGAGACAATGTGAATGATTAAAATTTTATCTTTCCCCCAGAATGTCATTCTTAGTGAACACTAGATTTTCATACATAATAGAGTGTTTATCTGTTATCCCATTTCCTATTTGTGTAGTAGTAATCAACATTATTATTTTTTTTCTTTTCCACATTTCCATTTTTTCTATTTTATTGTGCTTTTATATGAGTTTTTCCTACCAAAAGGCAATAAAGCACTTATTTTTTGTGAAAAAGAAAATAAATTCCTATAGTGTGCTTTCTAGTGTATAGAATTAAATTAATAGAAGTATTTATTTATTTATAGTATTTTTCATTTTAAAACATTTAACATTGCCAACTTTTTTAAATCAAAACTATATAAAACCTTTTCTGCTAAGACACTTGTTACTTCTTAGAAGACTTTTCTCTGTATTGGGGATTAATCATTTGAACTGCTATTGCAACTAGTATTGTTTTTCCTGATTAAGTATAGGAGCTAGTTATTGCTGATGCAGAAGAACACTATTGCTACTTGTATATTTTCTGTAATAACTAATCCTACCATATTTGTTATGGGTGTCCGAGTATTCTATATAAGAATTGAATCAGGCAGATTAGAACATTCCTGGAGACTTGTCATCAGGATGAACAAGACTTGGTATCCAAGGTACGGTCACTAGTAGAGCTCTCTCCCAAGGGACAGGCTGTGGATACACATTGACAGGCAGAAATGATAAAGCTTTAATTTCATGTTTCAATCAAATAAAGATACAAAGGAACTTTATAGCCCTCTATAATGCTAGGAGTTGTTTGTAACAGCAATTAAAGAAAACTGCATATTTTAATCAGTGTGGAATTTCATGTCTTTAAATTTCAGTGACTGAATTAGTTAGGAAAGGAAGTCTAGGAAATAAATTATGATCTTTATCATTGTTGTCTTATAATTCAATCAATATGGGTAAAATATAGTTGTCTCCCCTGAGGTATAACTAATGATATAAGAAAAGAAAGGGAGAGTGTCCTTTTTAATTTTTTTAATTCAAATTGAGTCAGTAGTTGAGTCTTATCTGCATTCAGTGATGTAGCCAAATCCATGTTTATAGCAACTCAGTTCACAATAGCTAAGATATGGAACCAACCAAGGTGTCCTTCAACGGATGAATGGATACATAAAATGTGGCAAATACACGCAATGAAGTATTGCTTAGCCATAGGGAAAATGAATTTATGGCACACTCTGGCAAATGGATGGAACTCGAGACTATTTTGCTAAGGAAAATAAGCCAGTCTCAAAAAGCTGAAGGTCGAATGTTCTTGGATATGTGGAAGCAAACCCAGGGTAAGGAAAGGACCAGAGGACTAGACAAAAGGGAAGGAAACAGAGGAAGGGAGGATGAGATGGTGTGAGGAAAGCTCCTGGAATGAATCAGACTTAACTTTCCCATGTTCATATAGAATATATCATAGTGAATTTCATCGATATGTTCATGAACAAGTCACTAAACTAAAAAATAAAAGCTATTAGTAAATAACAGACCAGTGGAGTAGAGGGAAGTGAAGGGAAGGTAGGGGAGAGGAAATACTGGGGACAGAACTGAAATAAGTTATATTCCATAATTTATGATTATATCATTGATTATTCTATTCTCAATTATGTCTGTAAATTACAGGGGTGGGAGCAAGGGAGGGGTAGGGGCAATATTGGGGACTGAACTGGAGAGAATGGGGGGATAGGGGAGAGGAAATACTGGGGACAGAATTGAAATAAGTTATACTCTAGGCTTTTATAACTATAACTATATCATTGTACATTTTATTATCATGTATGTCTAAAATGAACAGTGGGAGGGATAAAAGGAGGAGAAGGTAAAACACTGAAGACTACATTTGAAAAAATTGTACTCAATGCTTTTATAATTATATCATAGTATAATCTAATGGCATATATGTCTAAAAAAGAACCAATAAAATATTTTTAAAATCTGTACGGTAAAATCTGTGACATGTTCACATCAACATGCTATGAAGTATTACTCAGCCATAGGGAAATTCCAGAATTCATAGCACAATGAAACCCAGCAACTAACTCAATCACTGAAGCTATAAGTTATATGAAAAGGTCTTTGTTGGGGGCAATAATTGGATAATGATATGTTGATTTTACAGAAAGAATGTGTGTTGAACATGACCTTTAACTCTCCACTACAAGGATGCAGTGTAACCACAAATTTGAAAGCTCACTGGTTAAAATCAATGGAACTTAAATGTTATAAAACAATTGTCCCTAGTAGAAGACAATATTTTGGTAGGTTGAGATGAGGTCTCTAAGTAATATGGTACTCTATAAAGAAGATTGGCCAGATAAGGGAAATGAATTTGGCATTAGAAAAATGTTACATACATTGAATGGTTCACTCATTGTGTGTATGTGTGTGTCTCTGTGGTGTGTGTGTGTGTGTGTGTGTGAAATTGAGGTAAAACTGCTTAAACAGGTAGAAAAAAAAATCTAAGAGCCTCAAAGAGTCACTGTCACTAATAGCACACTTTGAGGAATAAATTCCTGCCCTTCACTGGGTGATTGGGTGATACAAATCTTGGTGTTGTTCTATATTAGCAAATTTCTTATTTTGTTTAAAAAATTATGACATCAAATGTTAAGAGAAATAATGAGAATATATTGCAGGAAGTCTTAACCGAAGAAGGTACACTTCAAGGATGGAGTAGGCAAGGATTTAAATAGTTCAGTTGTGGTCCAGTTCTCCCTGATTGCCAGAGTAAGGCACAGGAGGCAACTCAGATATTCCATGCAATTGCTAAAGCATTAGGATTGCTCTTGCAAATACATTTTTTTTAAGAGAGAGGGACAGTGAGAAAGAGTGAGAGAGAAAGAGAGAATCAACTTTATTTAGTTTTTCATGTGGTCCTTTTTGCTCCAACACTTCATAGTGTATGTGGTGCTGGGGTTTGAACCCACGTCCTTGGGCATGCTAGGCAAGTGTTATAACACTAAGCCACCACTCCAGTCCTGTAAATACATTTTTCTACTGTGCATTTATATGTAAATAACTATCTGGAGGATATCACCTAAGTAGTTCAAATACCCAAGGTAAACAATGGAAATATTTCATAGTTTAACTATGATTTCCTGAATGAAGCAATAAGCTCTGTTTTACTTTAGATACTTCATCTACTCTGGGTCAGAACATGCAATTTTAATGTGAAAAGTGCCTTGGGATCTATCGGTGTACCCGAGAACCTCTTCCTTATTTCTAAAGTCTTTAAGATTGGTTACAGTATTGAAAATGTTAGTGACTTTTCATCCTGGGGTAAGATTTCCCATTTCTGGAGGTCTACTTTCACACATTAACTCTAAACTCCAAACAGGTGGCATACTTGAAAAAACTGCTGGTTATTAATAGCTCACATAAAAGGATAATATCCATAGATACATAAAGAGCTTTTAAGATTTGAAGGAAAGAAGCATGTGTATTATTCATATGTGTTTCTATATTGTATAAAACATGTTTATATAAAAGGGCAACATAGTTCACTTATAAATATATCCCAGTAGACCTTAAAAATAGCTACTTGAGCTTTCAAACAAGACAATTATTGTTAGCAGCAGTAATGAGAGTTGACACAATGCTCCACAAGATTTGGGAGAAGCCTCCTCTCTTAAGCATTACCTTGATGGTACAAAGTGCTGAACTAGGTTGAAGAAGGATCCGAAATCACCTAGCTCTTCTACAAGTTCATTTATCAATTGGACCAGAAATTCTGCTTCTAGAAATGTATTATAAATATACATTTTACAGAGTAGAATTGTATCAGCTCATATTTATGCATGCTAAAAAGAAAAAAAAACAGCAGCTAGGAAAATGGCAAGCATTATTCTCATAACACCTTTGTGTCAGTAATCGGGTGACTGCTTGATGTCATCCTCTGCTTCTATCACAAAAGTGCCATGAAGGGGTTGGATAGTATTGAGGTCTTATTGGGAGAAGGACCCCATACAGAGGAAGGGGTCCCTGTGTAAACTCACATGGTGACTGGCAGGATTTAATTCCTTATAGCTGGTAGGATTGAGATACAGAGTCGCTGGCCATCCAGTGGCTGGATGCCCTGAATTATTTTCCATATTAGCTTCTGCATCAAAGCCTCTTGTTTTATCAACATGTGCAAGCCAAGAAAGTGGGGACAGGGTAACCAGCAAGACAGATGGTAAAATCTTATGCAATGTAAACCTGGAAGAAAAATCCTTTTGCCTTTTCTGTATTCTGTTGATTACAAACAAGTTATAAATTCCTGTTTCAGTGTATACATGTGTGGAAGTGATTTCTTGTTCCTTATAAAAAGAAACAAAAAACTGAATAAACTGAAATTTGACAACCAGATCACTGAATTCAAAAACAGTGAGAATAGGGTGAGATGAGCACAAGATTTCACTTAATACAAAATTCTATAGCGCATAGACAACTTATTCCAAATAAATAATAAGTATATGATAAAATTAAATAAAAACAAAAAATAAAACAATATATTTATATTAAACTGGCAAAGTATTTCCACCAAAAATAATGTGAGCAATTTTTTGACCCTGACTATACATATAGGTGGATATATTCTCATGAAGAAAAAAAAAGGACAAGGGAAATTTTTAATATAATAGTAGATTTACAATTTTTCCATCTGTGTCTAAAACCCACTTTCCAGAATCTCCTCTTTGGGGAAGATCCATGATAATCCACTTGGGTCTGTAGCCCTGGGTCGGCTACCTGGTATATTAGTCAGACTTCTCTAGAGGAGAAGAACCTATAGGATATGCATATGTATGATTTTAAAAGGAGGTTGATTAGACTGATTTACATGGTCAGAAGTTGCATGGTCCCTCAATACCTGTTGGTACACCAGAGAGTCAGAGGGACCAGCAGCTCTCAGTGCAAAACTTTGGAGCCTCAGAAGAAGTGCAACCAATGATGCAACCTCAGCCCAAGACAGAAGGCTAGGGAATTCCCTTTAGTAATCCTGGTCCAAGCGGTGGTTGGAAGAGTCAAGAAGCTGGAGACAGATATTCTCAGGCAAAGGCAACAGGAGTGCAAATACAACCAAGAAGTTCAAGCCTACATCTCTCCAAATCCAATGCTTAGTTCCACCCGGGAAACCCAAACTGGACAATGCCACCATATTGAGGGTGGGTCTACTCCCTCATTTTGCTGTGTTGTACACCAATCATTTCAGGACACAACCTCAAGTACAAACCCAGAAGTTGCATAATCCTATACATCTCTCAATTCAATCAAGTTGAGAATACATATTTATCATCAATCCTGTAATATGGCATCATTATCTCCCCTGTTGCTTCTAAGCCTGTGTGAACACAATGTTAATATTCTTCTATTATTATCATAGTTAATCACATTACTGAGGATTCATAATCTTATTTATTTTAAGAAAGTGTATGAAAAATCACTCATCCCAGACTAAAAAAAATGTTTAAAGGGATTCATGTGGAATGTCTAATAATTAATATTTTAAACACAGGAGATTTATGAATAACATTTTATGCTTTCAAAATAAATTTTTTTGGAAACTCATTCAGGAATGGAACTTGGATATTAGCATACTGGTTTATTGAGGAAGAAGAAGCTGATTATGTTGTACTTAAGCTGATAGATGATTAATGGATAAATAAATAGATGGCAGATAAACAGATACATAGATTGATACTCATGCACATGGATTAAAAGACAAAAGCATTTTTAGTTCATGAAATAATTATGCATTCCAGTCATGTTTTCCCATTACAAGGGCATTACCACTTTCTCTTAGTTGATTTAGCATCAGACATCAGGTAAATGAGCTAAGATGGAAATAGATTTCTTAAGTGATAGCCAGTCACTCTCTTTGAGGTTGTTGTATACTTGAACAGTGAAGGTTATTATGCTGTTGAGTAGTTACTAATGATAAGCAATGCAAATGAAAGAACAAAGAATTGCTGTGCCTGAAAAAATAATATACAAAAGAATAAAACCTGTAGTTTGTTAATAATGCTGTACACAAGTGACAACATGTAAATATATATTTTAAAGTAATATTAGTCTTAAGCAAAGGTCACAAATCAATTTTCTTCACACAGAATTCAGTTGCATGAGGAAAACAGAACTCTGGTTCTACATTGAACAATCCTTTTTCTAGTTGAAGGTCTAACTCTTAGGTATTTGAAATAAGGATGCAACAGCTAAAATATATAAAATAATTTGTTTCCCAATTTTATTCTCTGATAAAATTTTACTTATATATTTTCCAATTGCTATCACTATACTATTTCACTCTTTTGAAGAAGCAGTTAATAATGATATTTTTCTTGATCAAAGTAGACCTCCTAAGCATTTTTCAAAAACAAACAAACAAAAACTTATAAATTTCTGTTTGAATTTCAAAAATTAATTTTGGGTGAAAACTTTGATTTATTCTTGAAAAATCAAAATCTTTACAATTTATACCATTCACAATTTATTAAACATATAGAATAGTAGAGTTTCAACTATTTTGGCCTTTTGAGGAAAATATGGTGGACTTTAGTAAAGGGTAAATCTGTGGTACATATATACTATGGAGTTTTACTTAGCAATTAGAAACAATGATATTGAAGCCTTTGAAGGTAAATGGATGGCTATGGAAGAAATATGCTGAGTGAAATCAGCATACCCCAGAGAACCAAGGGTCGAATGTTTTCAATCATCTGTGGAGGCTGGAGCTAGACCATGACCATGGAGAATGGAGGTCTAGTATCATGTTTCAAATCCGGATATGGTGTAATGTCATAAAACCTAATACATTTTTAGAGATGTTTTGGGAAGGGGAGAGGATAAGAGTGGGTAATTGGGGGGGATCTTGGGGTAAATCTAATTTTCAGGATCTACATATATATATATATTATATTTTTGTTAAAAAAGAATATATGCATATCATATTGTTACTTTGTATGCATTTATTATTGTACAATAACTCAATTTCTTAATAAAATAAATTTGAAAAGACGTATATACTCATGAATATTGCACATTATTTAAATATGATTAACTAGACCAATGAGGTAATACTCTTAGTTATATTAATTGAATTTGCTTAATAAACTGCAAATTTTTCAACATTCAGTTATTTTATGGTATAGTGTTTGCTGTGGATTCAAAAACTTTCACTTAATTTCTAGAATTGGTTGGAAACTACCCAGTATCGAACAAGATGTACATGTTCCCTCCCTCCACACCTCTAGTACTTGGGTACTAGAATTAGTCACACAATTTAAACAAAATGAATATAAAATAGAATATCTAAAACTGAGAGAGCCACTAACTGAATGAAGGAAGAAGAGAAACAATTTTCAGTTAATTCTGGCTTTTTTTTCCCAGAGTTGGTGATCTAGCTCAGCATTGATTTAGTCCAGCCCTTGGCCACCGTGTTGCACACACAGCCCACAACATGGTTTTGTTCTCTCAATTGTGCCTACCATGCTAGTGATGTTTACTCCGAAAGCACATTTAGAGTCATGACGTTACAGCACCAGAAAACACTTATCAATCAGCCAAAATACATATGAACTCTATTAAAATAAATGTTAACAGATCAAATAGGAAAGATACAGACACAAGTAAAACAAACAAAAAACTGAGCACTTCCAAATAGTTTTTCTCCTCTGAACACATTTCTCTAGATTGAGTGTTGCGTTCAAGAGCTGCCAGATAATGACCCTTGATGAACTCTTTTAAATTTGGCATTTGGGCACTAACTGTGTGTAAGATTTTATATAGCAATAAGTGTAAATGATCCAATATTTCTAAGTGTCCTATCATTTGGATGCAAATTAGTGTCCTTCTAAGGAAAATTTGAGCTTTAAAAAAATAGATGATTTGATGTTTTATCCCTGAAAACTTGATATGAGAATAACTCAAATTGTATAAGTCAAGACAAAAATATTTTACGCTGCTGCATTAGCAGATGCAAGATATCCTTCAAAGAACCTTCTTTTTGTTTTTGGCAAATGAAGATAGTATACTATTCTAAAATAAAATTGCGGTAATTAAACTTACAAATAAAACATCAATTACCAACTCAGTTATGGTCCAGTTTTGGAAGAAAATATCCATTATTAGCTTTATTATTGCAATTAATAACTTTAAGCAGGACAATAAAAAGTTGGGCAATACTGAATTTTTCATTAATTAAATAAAGTAAGATTATATGGCTTGAATATTATTTTCTGTATAACCATACAAGCATCAAGGATAACATATTTAAAAATATTTCTGTAAAGCCATTATATCATTTTACAACTTTATTTTATTTATTTATTTTTATATATAGAGAGAGGGACAGTGAGAATTTTATTTAGTTTAGCACGTGGCTTTTGTTGCTCTGACACTTCATTGTGTATGTGGTGCTAGGGTTTGAACCCCGTCCTCATGCATGCCAGGGGGAATCGTAGTAAGCACTGAGCCACCGCTCCAGCCCCATCTTACAACTTCTTAATACCGAAAATTGCTCAAATGCGTGTTACGTATGTACTAAGTTTCTGAATTTTCAATTTACTCAAATATTCTTATATCATTTTTTAACATTTATCACTAAACCATTATGTCAGATGTCATCTTATGACCTTTCGATGAACACATTTTATAAAAACAAACACAAAAAAATCAAAAGCTTTCAGGTTGATTTACAAAGCACACTTTAAAATATGATACAATTTTACATAATGCTTGACCTAAATTCAAAATTATACATGCTGATTATTTGTGGCAATTCTATGGGGTCCTGTGTGTTATTTTACTGTTGAGAAACACAGTTCCAGCTGCATTTCAGCAAGGATTCTTCAATCTTCACAAAGAAACACAAAAAATATACTTGAGAATGAAGTAGCAGAATATTCTTTTTTTTCCTGAAAATAATATCATTTTTATTGAGGGTTTTAAGAAAATATGTGCTGGAAACATCATGAAACCAAAGAACAATAAGGTTCTTTTTATTTGTGTCAATATTAAAATTTTACACTATTCTTGTGCAAATTACATTTAGATTCACAAACTAGCTGCTAGAAATTATTTTGTAGCTATTTCTGTAACATTAACATTTTTTCGTTTTCTTCTTTTCTACTATGTAGTGCTTTCTTTTTTCTATGTTTTCTTTTGTGTTAAGGAGTTATTATACATTCATAAATGCATATAATTAACAATATGATACACACTTACACCACAATAACATTAACTTTTAGTGGTTTGTTTTTAATATTTATATTTTGTGAATGCTGACCATCTGCTCATGAAAGGTTAATAACCACTATCCTCATTCCCCAAGTGTTTCTTTTGTTTTTAAATATAAAGAAAGTCACAAAATGGACTTAATTTGATTTTGCTTTGATTTGATCAATGCTCAGCAGTAATATGTAATATCCTATTTATCTACAATCTTTATCATTGCTTATTTCAAACATATCATCCTTTTTTTAATCAATGTGGATCTGATTTTATTTTCCATATGCACCCACAAATTTAAAAATGATATGCACAAATATTTGGTTAAGCTATTTGTGTTAAATTTTTTCTTCAATTTCCCTTTGTGTATTCTCTCTGTGGTTATACTCACTGAGGTTATTGACACAAAACCTAAGCCAGAAACTTTTATGAATGTACCAAATCCTGTGGATCTACTTCTAGATGGGAATCACATAAGATTTTAAACATGCTATTCCAAATACTCATAAACTCTGATTTTTTATTAAGTTCCAAAGACACAGATTAATGCTAATAAAATAAATGAGTGAAGCAAGACAGTAAGTTTCATCATCACATTTAATAAGAAAGGAAATGAAAATGTATAGCTTCCAATTAAATATATGAGAATTACAGCAATATAGTCTACTCACAAGATCAGTATCACAAGAGTCTATATGAGATTTAAACAAAAAAAGTAATTATAAATCCATAACTACTGTCCATGATAGTTTTATTTATAAACTTTCTCACCCTAAATATATTTTTCACTACACATATTATTGCCTAAAAAGCTTCTCACTGCACGTTTATCTATTGCTAATCTCATTTTCTCACAGTGATTTTTTTTTTACATTCTCACATTTTAAATTTAACTTTGAACATCATTCCTCTACATAAATTTCAGGTATTCTACCAATATCACCTTTCTCTCTTTCACAGGAACATTGTTAAAAATACAAAAAAAAATTCCACTGATTTTTCTTTTTTATTTATTTCGTCTGAAGATCTATTCTTTTTCCATTCTGAAATAGGAAATATACAGAATATCTGCAACTGCATGACTATCTCAGATTAGCATTCTCTCTAATGTATGGGAAATTCATCTTTTTCTGTTTTCCATTCTTTCTCTACATCATTTTTAACTGCTAACAAAATTTGGGAACTGAAAGTAAAGTTGTATAATTCTGAACCTATCTTGTCTGAACCTAATCACTCCAAAAAATCTGTGGCATTCCTGAGAAGAAAAAGGAAAAAGTGCTCTAACACAGAGAAGTAAGCTACCATGGCAGAGATTTAAAGCCAGAGATCACAAGTAGTATTTGTGAGAGGCATTAAAGAATATTATCACAATCTGAAGAAAGTATGTCAGCAGCCAACTGAAATGATGTTTCAAATTGGAAGGAGATTAAGCAACCCAATTTTATTTTAAATTAAATATTAAAAACATTTAAAGGTTATCCAAGTACATGAAAAACAGGTACTTGATTATTGCAACAATATGAAGTTTCCATGATGGATTCAATAAAGTCAAGTCATCCTTACAAATTCAAATGATACCTGTGGTCAAGGTTGACACAGTAATAAACACACAACTATTTTTATACTAAGTTCTCTCAAAATGCTATGTGTTTAAACACTAGAGATTATAAAATATATTTACTATAAGTATGTAGGTTAATTTTAAACTATATGTATGTTCATCACATATTTCAACAATGATGTTGCTTTTATTAATTTTTTTTAAAGAAAGAGGGACAGTGAGAGAGAGAAAGAGAGAATCAATTTTATTTAGTTTTTCATGTGGCTTTGGTTGCTCCAACACATTGTCCTGTAGTGGCACTGGAGTTTAAACTTGTGTCCTCATGCATGTCAGCCAAGCATCATAACCGCTGAGCCACCGCTTCAGCCCTATATTACCTTTGTAAGAGAATAAGAACCATGGATATTTAGTGAGCACTCTATGAAGGGGGATGAGAACACAAAAATTTATTAAATTATGAAATTATTTTTCTTGTGGATAAAGACAAAAAGGAACTATAAATTTCCTTTTCAAGAAAGCCAGCACTTGATAAAACAAAAATATTTTACCTGTACATTGAAATATTCTGCTTAGATTCAGTGTTCCTTTACTCATTAAAATAATGAACATTATTCTTGAAAGTTGTCTTTAATGAAAGATTTTGTGAAAGCACATTTCAATACTTAAACTATTGAACTTATCAAAAAATTATTGTAATAAGAATCAAAACATGATCAGAATACTTCATGGAAAAATGTGGGTATCTTTAACAATTTTGTAGGATATCATATTATACCAATTTAATGAAAAGTTTACAAATAAATTTTTACATCATAAATTTAAATTATTAATAGATATAATTCCTTTATTTCAAAAGAGAAAGAAACCTTGAACAAAGATAATTCATCCTAGAGATTCCTTTACAAATAATTTTATCTCTATCTTAATCATTGATTTTGTAATTTTGAAGATGTATTCTCATCTGAATTACTGCTTATACTACAGATTCTTTAATCATTCTTATTATATAATTTTATATGAAATATAAGGTAAATATGATACATTAGAAGCTATAAATTATTTTATTGCAGGGAACAAATAAATATATTTAGAAAAATTCTTTGAGTATATTTAGGCCAGTCTTTTTTCAATAATTATCCTCTTGGGGCTGGAGCTGTGGTTGTGGCTGGAACGGTGGCTCTGAGGTTACCAGGCTTGCCTGACATGTGCAAGTGTGCAAGTTCAAACCCCAGCACCACATATACAACAAAGTGTCTGAGGAATGAAAGTTACATGAAGAAATAAATAAAGATTTCTTTTCTCTTTCTCACTCCCTCACTGTTCCGTCTTTCATAAAAAAAAAAAAATGTCCTCTGTACTTGTCATATTGTAAAGCATTTTATGGAATCACCATTACAGTAGTTTAAAATACTCTGGTAAATGAAACCACTTTAAGCATAGTAACTTTGTCTACTTTGTCTTTGTACACATTTTTGAAAGTTTCTGATGCTTTATGGAAGGAAACAATCTTTTGTTAGCCACTCAAATGCTGTTTCTGGCTTTTAAAGCTTTCTATAAATAATTCTACCCCTTTTATTGTAGACACTATTAGTATGAGAAAGTCACGCAAATGTCCTCGTGATTGAGACATAATGAATGCATACAGAGAAACTCAAATTCATTCTATTTATGGCAAAGTGTTTTTTTTTCCAATATTCACATAATAGATTTTCACAATAATTATGCTTAATCTTGTTTTTATGTCACTCTGAGTACTTGTGTATGTACACTTTGGCACTTAAAATAAAATGTTGACGTTGATGTTTTGGAAAACAAACAGACTATATGCTCATGAATTAAAGAATTCCTTACAGAAATTCAAACCCTTTGAAGAGTTGTCCTTTTTTTGATTCCAATGGCTTATTTTAGTGCCATCAGAATGTAATGGAATTTAGTCACACAAAACAACTGAAATCAATTGGGCCAGTCCTCTTTTTATGATATGGAAACTGAGGTTTAGGACACACAGCAACATTTAAAAGCCAATTTCACTTTTTATGATTAATTGTTTTTAATATGGTGATGACAAGTTATGTGCTTTTCCAAATGTTAACTCTCAGTCTGAATGCACATGAACTGGTAAGAGTAGAGTGCAATCAGTTCTATTTATTTAGTGTGTGCTTGGGAGACAGGTGGACTTGGTGTGGAGAAAAAGAGGATGCAGGTGGACTTCACCGGTCTCACTTCCTGGTGGGCAGTCTGTGGGTAATTGGAGGTGGCTTCCTGATTGCAACTCCTCACGAGCTGTTTGGTTGCTTTATCAAAAATTTTAAGAGTACTAACAGAATTTTTCTATTTCAAATTAGAAAACTGAGTATCCTATAGTGAATTTTAAGAGAAGAGACTTAATGAACATACAGGAGAAAATTGAATCATCCTAAATCGACGGTTGAAATGAATATTATTTTAAAAAGTCTCTCATTTCTCCCACAAAAAAGATTTGTCAAACCCTATTGGAATCTGACTATACAGTCTCTCTTAACATTTCACTTCAGTTATTTCATTATTTTGCATCCTTATTTTCTTTAAATTAAAAACTGTAATACTATTATTACTTTGAATCCATTTTCTTTAATTACTTTTCACTAATATACATATTATATTTTGCTGATTATTTTATCTAAAAGAACTGAAATAATAATAACATTTGTTTTATCTTAAAGTCTAGAATCATAGTAACTCTTTTTTTTTCTTTTTTTTCTTCATTTTTTTGGTACTGAAGATTGAACCCAGGGGAGCTTAACCACTGAGCTACATCTCCAGACCTTTTTAAATTTATTTTTCATTTGTTTGCTTTTATTTTGAGACAGGGTATTCCTAATTTGCTTAGGGCCTTGTTACCTTACTTACACTGGCTTTGAACTTCTGATCCTCCTGCCTTATGCCCCGAAACACTGTGATATCAGGCACGTGCCCTGACCACAATAATCCTTCTTAATTCCTATAGTATTATATTATATTATTTGATTTTTTCATACTACTACTTGATTCATTAATTTTCTACATATTTGCATTCTTATGTTGCTTTTTCCTGTCAGAAAAGAGTAATGCTCTTTCCCTGTGTTTTCAATTCCTACCCAATTTCAAGAGTACAAATACTACTTATTTTATGATAATATTTGAAAATAATAAAGCAAAAAGTATTTCTTGTTAAAGAAAGTACAGTAATCAAATAATATACAGCAAGCACAAAGCAAAATACTAAAATAACTGTTTTAGATAAAACTAAAATTAAAGATCCTTAGCAACCATACATAGGACAAAGAGAACTTGGACATAGTACATAGCATTGCATTAGTAGTTATACAGGTATTTATATATGCATATATATATATATGCACATATATCCACAAAACATTGATTATGAGGTTTGAAAAAAGTTTGAAATAATCAGCAGGAATACAGTCAAATTAGCAAAGATTAATATAAGAAAACTAAAATTGAGCAGAAAATATGGTCAAAATATTTTAATAGGACGTTGGTTTGCATAAAAAAAAATGTCCGATGGAAAAGAGTGATGTTGAAAAATAAGGGCTGCTTGCTCGTTTATTTATTATTTATTTATTTTTTGAAAGAAAATGTTGATATTATTGTTTGAAATATATATATTTATTACGGCAAAAATCTTTTGACTGTGAGTTATCTACATCAAACATATTTCAGTGAGGCCTTTAGGAAATAAAGCTTCTTTATTATCTAGGGATAAAAATTGGATTTGCTGAGGACTGGGTTTTGGCCAGAGTAGAGTGGGCGGGATGATTGTGACTTTTCCACAAATACTTCATTGGCAGTATCCAGTTTCTCATGATAACAGACATTCCTAAAATTCTTATGTAGAAGAAAGAAGATTTAAGATATTTATCTGCAGCTACCTAGTGATTCAAGCGTAGGGAGCACATAACTATTCCTCTACATGAATAATGTGCACAGCCTTCCTCAGGAGAAACTTGCTGTAGGATAGAATCAACAGAGCCAAGAAGTAGATGGGCAGCCTTTATTCATGAAGGCTGTGTTACAGCATCAATGGTGGAAACACTGAAACTTGCTCACATTTGAACCAATCAACTGCAAAAAAAAGGTTTTAAATTATGGCTATTATAAACTTTTTAGTTTAAAAGTAATCAAACATTAGGGGATAAATATAGTAGATGGGAGGAGGTATTTGCATATTAACTTCCTCAGTTACGTTAGGGGAGTTGTGCAGAAAATTAAATTTGAAAAATAAGTTGAATTTTATGTCAGAGCTTCATTAAACATTATAAAAAGAATCATCTTAACTTTTGAAATTAGTAATAATGTAACCTAGATTGGGTCAACAAGCATTAAAAACTATGGGGAAAAATTTATGTGCAGTCTTTTTCACATACCAGAATTTCTCTTAGCAAAGTCTGACATTGATTAAGAAATGGAGATCCAAATATACTACAAAATACATAAGAAGAAGGAGGAGGGCATGACAGTTCACTATAATTCAAAATAAAATAAAATTTACTAAAAGATGCACAGCAAAAGTATGATCAGGTCAGGATCAAAAATTAAAAGTAAAAAATTTAGAAAAATTATATATAGCATCTGTCACAATAAATTAAATTGAATAACTCATAATCTTTTTTAAATTGCTTAAAGCAAAACTCTGCTTGGTATATAAAAATTAGAAAGTTAAAATAAACAGATAAAAATCAATAACAAAAATAAGCCTATGGATACTATCTGCTTAATTAAAATGATTAGTGAAAAGACAAGTTAAAAATTTTTGACTAAGGGCTGGAGTGGTGGCTCCGTGGTTACCACGCTTGCCTGGCATGAGCAAGTATACGGTTTCAAACCCCAGCAACCCATGTACACAACTAAGTGTCAGAGCAACGAAAGCCATGTGAAAAACTCAATAAAAACTGATTCTCTCTCTCTCGCTCACTGTCCTTTCTTTAAAAAATTTTTTTGACTAAATTTGGGTTTAAAAGCTATTGATTACTTTAAACAATGAATAATATGTAGGTACTCTCAGTATAAATCAGCTTCTGGGCCATTCTATACATAATCCAATCTGCAAATCATTGGTATGAAATAACTACTACTGTCATGTTATTTTGCACCTGTAGACAATGAAACTGAGAGATATTATCATTCAAAAATGAGAACTTAAATCAAGATGTTTCTGAATTAGTTTCTAATTATTATTGTATATAGCTTTTAAGTTATTGCAAATAATTTTCGGATAAGGGAGGGTAATTGGGGGGGCACTCCTGGGGGTACTTGCAATATTCAGAATATACACACATTTTATATTATTTTTTAAAAACTTGTATGGTTGTTCAAAAATAAAAAAAAAATAAATTAAAAAAAAACAAAAAAGAAAAAAAAAAAGATAAAAGCCGTAAACAGGTTACCAGTTTGTTAAATGTTACATAATATGTCTGAAGTGGAAACAAGAAGAAAAGCCGACATCGGGTTAAAAAAAAATTAATACAACCATATCAAACAAAAGGTGAAAAATAAGATTAAATCTGATAAAACGATCTATCATTTAACTATGCATATTCATACTATACTTTTTCCTATCATAAATTTTGACAAAATACTTAAACTCTGACAAAATAACACCATTTGAAAAATCAGTACATTTTTCCAAATATTTTATATTCTCTCAACTTCAGACCTAAATTGAGCATGACACCTTCATGGTATGATATACTTGCTATTTTATAGTGCTTGATTGCATGGACTAAATTTTAATTTATTCAAGGACTTGTCACTAAGTACTCTGTTCTGCATTGTGTTTAGTGCCAGGAACTCTGTGGGTGTTTAATAAGGATTAATTGCTATCAATGACAATAATGACTTATTATGTTCTTGAATATCGATACCATTAAGAGTGTGATGCTTAAATGGCTCTAACTTTATTTATAATTTTTAGCAGCAGTCAGGCTGATTGAATATGAAACAGGCTTTTCACATGAATAAAAGTGTAAAAATTAGCATATAAAACAGTAGTTACTATGCTGTGTCATAATCTTAGTAAATTGAAGTAGTTGGAATTATTCAATGCTTACTGAAGGGTTATTGGGTAGGCAATTGTAAGCACCCAGTTGGAGCATAAATATATTGATGTGAGGTGTGATCACATGCAGGAAAGGCAAGCTTGGGTCTTTGTGTATCAAGAATGCTGTAAGAAAACAGTAGACCGGGTAGCTTTAACCAACACTGTTTTGCTTTGCACTGTCTGGGAGGTGAGGAAGTTCAAGCTGAAGGTGCAGATTCATTTTCTGGTGAGGACCCTGCTTTCTCACTGAATCCTCACATGACCAATTACTTAAAAAAGCTCTTAAGATCTCTCTCCAAGGTCTGTTTTATAAATTAGTCTCATTTATGTAGTCTCTGAATTCATGATATAATCACATCTTCAAGGTCCACCACAAAATCTAATCAAATGTAAGTTATGTTTCAGTGTATGAATTTTAGACATGAATTCTGGGATCATAGTATATGATAAAAACAACACTGGGTTTGACATACCACATCTGGCCTTAAATTTTAGCTCTATTATTTTATTTATAATTAAAAATATTGACCATATTATTTAGGCTTTAGGCATATTTATTCATGCAATTTATTCATGCCATTCAACAATGGCAATCAATATGCCAAGCCTCAAAAGTTTATCTCTAAGTTCACATAAATTACACAATAGGTTAGTAAGCTAATAAAAATACAGAGGTGTATTAAAATATAACCGGGATTCACAATCTTATACAGGAAAATAACACATTGCTATGGTCATGAGAAAATGAGAAAGAGTTATAGTGCTTTGGAGGAAAATTAGATAAAGAATCCTGATGCATTGAAATTGCGGAGTAGGTGAGATTACCAGCCACATGAGAAGTCTCAAAATGAGTCTGTGAAGTCAAGTGAAGAGGCAGCACAATCAAAATAAGAATGAAGAGCTGCACTGACTTCAGAAACAGATGAGGAGGGCGGGAAGAGAAGAGTGAAGGAGGCAGAACAAGAGAAAACCAAGAGACTGAGGGGAAATAGGGCACACGGTGAGCAGATGGGCCGAAGGACGAGCTAAGCAGGGAAATAAGTTTAGAAATTATGTGGAGGATAAAATAACTCCCATATTTCCTTGAAGTTGTCTCCATGGAGATCAATAGTGACATTGACAAGACCCGTTCAAGAGGAGGTAGTGGTTAAAAAGTCTATTTGTCACATTTAGTTCTGAAATGAAGAATTGATTATCTGAAATCCACTCCAATGTACAATGCATAGCATTTGAGAATAAAATACAACCAATTTCTCTTAGGTGCAGAGACGATGGAAAATTGCATTTCATGAATGAAAGCATATTCCAAAATTCTTCTTTTTTTGTTTCTTTCTTTTTAAATTAATAGTTAAGTAGTTTTACAATCATAAATGTGTATAAAGTAACAATATGCTATGCATTTGATCGTAAACCATAGTTACCCCCAAATTGCCCACACCCCAGTCTCTTCATTCTTCTGTATTATGTCCTTAACAAATATAATTGACTATATATGTATATTTGTATATATACATATATGCATGCATATATATATATATATATTGTTAAGATTGTGAATTTTACAGAATTAAATGATTGCATACATAATATGTGACTTCTCAGGGGGGTAAAGAGCATGCTACATTATTGGTTGTCTCCCCAGGTCTCTCCCTATCATCTCTCCCTCTCCCACCCTATTGCTTCTTCCTCCCCCTTCCTCTCTTACATGTCTAGGATTCCCCCAGATCATGTGTTGCTATGCCCTTGGTGGGTCCAATACCTGAGTTTGCCTATGTTTCACCTAAGCCTGAGTTTAGCTCCAGCCTACACAAATGACTGAAAACATTTGACCCTTGACTCTCTGGGTTTGGCTAACTTCACTCAGCAGTATTTCTTCTGTTTCCATCCATTTACCTTCAAAGATCATAATATTGTTTATTCTAATAGATGAGTAGAACTCCATTGTGTATATATAGCAGAGTTTTTGGATCCATTCATCCATTAAGGGACATCTGATATGATTCCATAACTTAGATATTGTAAATTGAGCTGCTATGAACATTGATTATGCTGTGTCACTGTAACGTACTGATGCTAACTCTTCTGGCAAAATACCCAGAAGAGGAATAGCTAGGTCGTATGGTAGATTCATTCCTAATTTTTGAGGAATTACCACTCTGCTTCCAGAATGACTGTACAGAGGATTGAACCAAGGGGCACTTTACCATTGAGCTACATACCCTTTTTATCCTTTATATGAGACAGGGCTTCACTGAGTTGCAGAGGATGACCTTAAAATTGCAATTCTCTTGTCTCAGTCTTCCATGTAGCTTCAGTGAAAATTAGTGCTTGAGTGGTTCAGTGATGGGCTTGGGAGTTATATTTAGCTTATTTAAGTGGCCAAGGGTCTTGGTAAAATACAGAGTTTATTAAAGATAGGAGAATATATCTGTGCCTTTAAAAAATGGCTCATCTTTTCAAAGCTTACTGAAAGGAAAGACTGGCCCATTCTAGAGAAGTAAACAAGCAGAAATTTTGTCTCCATCTTGGAGATGTTCAAGATACATAAAAATTATTAACATCTGTGTGTGACACTTTAACTATGATATATATCATATATTCAAAAACACTCAGGGGAAATAGCAGGATTGGTCTTGCAGCAGAGGGTGGAGGGGAGATGATGGGCCAGCACCTTGATTGTGATCTCTGCAGAAAAGAAAGACTGAGACAGAGTAAACATATTGAGGACTGGCCACTTTGAATAACTATGATGGACACCAGGGCAGAGAGGCTATCCCTAGTTTTCTGAAACTTGGCCCTGGAGCATGTGAGAATCTGGTAATGGAAGTCATGAGGGAAATAGACTTAATCAACTGCTCAAGAAGAAGAAATGATTGATTTTAACGAGGACCTCAAAGTGGGGATACAATAATTCCCCTTTGCCCCAAAACAGACAATTTTATAGGCATAATATAAATAAGAATAGAGTCATACCTCACTATGATATTATGAAATTGAAGAACAGCAAAGACAAAAAAAGTAAATCTCACAGATAATCAAAAAAAAGATGCAATAGTAACTAAGAGAAAATTAAATTCTGTCCCTAAAGTATTAATAAAAGATAACTAGTATCCTGCAATTCCATACCCAATTAAACTATAGCACAAAGCAAAGAAATAAAGTGTTTATTTGTACTAAATACTTATCATATGTTTAATATTTTATTTTAAAATCTTACATACATTGAGTCATTGCAATAATTACTTAAAATCAATTATGTGAATGACCTGGTTTTCTAGAAAAAGTAAAGCAAATAGATCAAATAATTTTATAACATCATAGATTTAGTAAGACAATTTTTAAATCAGAAGCTTTTAGTTAAAAATTCTAAATGGATTCACCAAGGTACTGAATGACATTATCTCCATTTATAGATCATGACTAATGATAATATTAAATATGCATTTCAAGAAAGAGGATATTGTTTCCAGAAAGGAAAAAGTGATATAAAATGAATAGAGAGCAGAGAGTAGTGTGTAGGACCAAAGTCAAATCATCCTGCAAGAACAGATTTCTGAAGATAAGAGAGAGGAGAGAGAGGGAGAATCACTTTTTTTTTTTTAAATTTTTCCATCTGGGCTTTGTTTCTCCAACACTTAGTTGCGTATGTTGTGCTGGGTTTGAACCTGTGTCCTCCTGCATGCCAGGTAAGCGCTCCAACTGCTGAGCCGCAACTTCACTCCCAGATCCCTGCTTCAGAGACTGGCAAGCCAGTTCTGAAAGAATTAATAGCTTTAAATTGGTCATTCTGGGAGTATTTAACCCAAGGACATTAGCAGGTCTCAAAAACAGAGGTTTGTATCTACTGAGCATTAGATATGAGAGGAGAAAAGAAAACCATTAATTCATGAGACTGGCTGCACACCACTGATAACAAAATAATGACTACTTTAGAGAGAATGAAAATACAGTGAAATGCATGTAATAGTCAAAAATGAGGAAATATTGTCAGTGACAAAAGAGATCAGAATAAAAATGATTGAGAGAAAGAACAAAGCAATAGTGGGTTTATGAAAAACAAACATCTGACAAGAGGAGGAAAAGCAGAAATAAATAACTCCAGGGTAGAAATTTACTTATGTACATGCATAAATCTTTAAATTAGAAGAAAAACTGTAAAATATTGTGGAAATTCGTGGAAAACAAGTGAAATTGCTGACTGTACAGAAAAATATATCTTATTAAAGTTGGAGGAAGAAACAGAATAGTGTAAAATAAATGTAACTATTAAAGTAACTAAATGAATTTAAAAAACTTAAAATTAAATTGCACAAAATTTTATAACACTGACTTCCAAGCACGTAAGTAATTTCTATTAAGAAAGATCTTGGAGGGGCTGGAGTGGTGGCTCAGCAGTTGGAGCACATGCCTGGCACACATGACCACCCAGATTCAAACCCCAGCACATACACAACTAAGTATCAGAGAAACAAAGGCCAGATGAAAAAAATAAATAAAATTGATTCTCTCTTTCTTGTGAAAGAAGAAAAAGAAAGAAAAAAGATCTTGGCAATGAAAAGACAGAAAATTCCCTCAATAACTTTTTCAGATGCTGTATGACTTGGAAACCAAATTCTGTTAAGAAAAGTATGAAATTGATAGTTTCATCTGATCTCTCACATGATTATTTCTAGGTCTTATATGCACTGCAAAGAAAAGCCAACAAAGACATTCCACATATTTTTGCAAAAGGAGAGATTCTCTTAATCTGATGAATTTCTTTTAACCCTCAAAGCAACACTGGATTACATAAAACATATTAAACTGCTATTTAAGAGTCAAAGATTGACTGAAAAGGAAATGTAACCTTCAACATATTATGCTTAACCTCACCAATAATAAGATAAGAACAGATATTAATCATAAAATATATCATTTATACACATTCAGTTGAAAATTAGGCAAGTGAATTTCACTCCAAGGGATGCTTATATTATCACAAGATAATTATTTATATATGTTCGTTGCACTTCTTCAAAAACAGCAAACAGTAAGAAAACATCAATTAAAAGAACAAATTTATAATAAATAAAATAGAGCAGCATATAGGGATGAAAACAAATGAAATAGTACTGAATATATCAAGGAATACACATGTATTTGTATACCATCAGGAATTGAAGCGTACTAAAATGTTTAAATATGATAATAAGCTATAAAGACCAAACTCTGATAGCTGTTTATTTAACACAAGAAACGATGTTTACAAAGCTAAATATTGAGATATTAGCATTGTGATTCTGATGTTATTGATAATCCTACTACCTTCAACACAAAGAAGTTGTTCAAAAGAGAAGACAATGGTTTAATTTACCTTTTAAAAGCGAAAAAAAATGGCTTAATTTATTTTTAAACTCTAGGAGGAAAAATGTGTTTGCATTCATCTCTGAGCCGAAGTCTCTAAAGTCAAAGAATTTCTCTATCATTTATATTTTTTACTGAAAAGAAATGGTCCTTCAAACAATTTAAAGACAACTATAGGCCATGAACTATTTTGAAAGAAATTTGAATGCATGCTGTTAAGTGATGTCGGTTCATCAGTTTTAACCAACGTAGCATATTCATTTGAGATGTCAATAGGAGAGATGCCATGAAGAGTGGCAAAGGAACTGTAGAAGCAGAAGAACTATACACTCCGTGGCAAGCTGCTGTAGTCCCCGCCAATTCAAGAGAATCACTTGAGCTCATGAGTTTGGGGCAAACTCTGGAAAAAAATGGTGCAGACAATACAGGGGGTAATACCTGGACAATATAAGAAGACTGTACCTTAAAAGAAATTAAAAAGAATTAACTATACAGACTCGGACAAATTAATGGGCCCTGGAGTCAATATACAATATATTATATACACATAGAAATGCACTAGGGCAGTATATTACATACATATAGAAATACACTAGGGCAAATAATATTTATTTTTATACTCTCAATAGAAGACAAGAGTAATGAACATTTGCTGCCATAAATATTGTGGGTGTTTGTTCTACAAATAATTTCCAGATGAAATGCTTTTGAAGATGTTTTGAAATCAAATTTCCAATTTGAACATTTAAAAAATATAATGAGTATGTATATATATATGTGTATGTAGACACACACACAACCTACCAGGCTTCATAGAAAAAATAAACACACACATTATTTGTTCACACATAATAAATACTCTAATGTCAATTAAGAAATGAGCACCACACTGAAGGATATTTATAGACAGCATGCAGATGGGTTTGGACTCATTCTCAGTCACTGAAAGTGCTCACTGTCTGCCTTGCACACCAAGAGCCTTTTGAAACATGGCGAGCTTGGTTTCTTCTAAGGACCTGTGTCCATGGTGCATTAATGGAACTGTTACTTCTTCGCTACCCTGTACCGACTTTCTCTTTAAAGGTAGACCCTAGATCTCTTTTTATTTTTGTTTGAATGACTAATTCCTAAGCATTTTTCTCCTTTTAAGATTATAGACTCTCATACTTCCTA
>PVKS010027967.1:0-26959 GCA_004027875.1 Aplodontia rufa
GCATGCACAAGGACCCGGTTTCAAACCCCAGCCCCACATATACAACTAAGTGTTGGAGAACAAAGACCAGATGGAAAAAATAAAGTTGATTCTTTCTTCCCTCTCTCTCTTAAAAAAGAAAGAAAGAAAAAGACAGGGATGGCAAGAAGAGGGGAAAGAACAGAAGAGGAGGGAAAGAGAAAGCAAATCTAGATCCTTGCCTACTCCTTACTCAAGAGGCAGCTGCGCAGCTCTTCCTCCATAGGCTGCTGTCCTGTCGCTTCTGTAGCCTTATTGCATCTATATCTTCATACAATGTGCTTACTGTTTTATAGCCTAATTTCTCTTATGCACTTTACGACCTTGTGGAGTACATAATGCATTCAAGATCTTACCATTAATAAGGGAGGCCACATGCATTTGATAGATTCCAGTTTATTCACAATGTGATGAGCACTTCTCAGCCTTCACATGTTAAAACAATGGAAATATAAACTTCAATAATCTTTCCCAAATACCAAGTTCATCACATCATTTGCCTGGACAACAAAGTACAACTCCCCCTGCCATTCATTTCAAATCCTCATACTTACTCTTCCTATTTCTGCTATTTTAGTTAACCTTTATTTGGGAGTCCTCTGGGAGTTACAAAGAGGATTTCCATTTTCCTCCTTTTTCCAGGACCTTCTCCAACTATGCCCCCTCCTCTTCATCTAAGTACCTCTATTATTGCTGCACATTTAATGTGTTCATTTCACCCTTGGACTGCCCTGACATCACTGTACCTACTTATATAACTCTGATCACACCACTAACTACCTGTCTTCAACGGCTGCACACTAAAGTTGGAATATAACCCAGTGGTAGAGTGCTTGCCTAGCATGTCCATTCCCCAGAAAAAAAAGAAAACAGAAAATGAACTACATAGAAAGAAGGGTGTAGGGAAAGGTCCAGTAAAGATGAGATGACCAAGAAAATTAAAAGGCATGATTCAGTATGTAGACTTAAGTTGATAATTTCTCCACTGGCTGGAGTCTTCAATGGGTTAGTCCTCCTCTCCCTGGTGTAGAGGGGGAGAACCCCTTACAAAAGGAAATTTCCTTTCTCCAGGTAAATTTATCTTATAAAAGGGTATCTTTTTGGGCTCCTCCTTGTCTGCAATTACTCAAAACAATTAGTTCAAAGAAATTCTTAGACCAAACAGCATATTTCAGGATGGTATATTCTAGTCTCTTAGTCATTTCTCTGAGTGGCACATCTCAAGCACTATCACCCAGGAGACTGTAAACCCCGCTGGTGAGGATCCCGGACTGCTTTGTTCACCTCTGTGCTTGAGCACCTAGATCAGTGCTAGCACACAGTAGGTGCTCAATACATACTCAGTGAATGAAGGATTTCTATATGTCCCCAAAGCACAAATAAGGAACTAGCTACCACACGGGGTGAGAAAATAGCTCCTCTCTGAATTGCCTTTGTTTTATTTAGACACGAATCAGATAAAATCTTGTTCAAGTGCTAAAGAAAGAACCTCTGTAATAACCTGATCTGAGCCTGAGCCTACCTCTTATTGGAGTCTGCTCATTGTCAGAACCTGGACGTCTCTGGTTACTGCCGTATTTTGTTCTCTGCTTTCCTGCTTCCATTGACCTGCTGGTCATTTTCCAGGGAATTACAAATGACGCCAGTGTTTGACAGATGGGAGAACAGGGCTGGAGGATCTGTCGGGTCTTAAAGCTCTTACAGTCCAGGTTCAAGGTGATGAACTATTCCTCTTGTACTTTTCCTCCCTGCCACTGCCACTCTGCTCTCTTCCCTCCTCCCTCGTCCTGGCTGCCCTCAGCCATCTTCCTGTGGCAGTCAAGGCAGCCAAGGACCCAGCAAACCAGTGCTAACTGTCTCAAGTACAAGCTTTCCTTTCTAAGATCCTGGGAATCTCTGAAGTGGTGGCAGCTAATAACTACTGTACCCTGTGGGGGCCACCTTTGTGACACCATAGGAAAAACTATGAGGTCATAGAGCTTGGTCCCCAGGGCCTCTCCCTGTTCATTGAGCTCAATGCCTGCCGAACCTCACCCAAACCCACAAACAGCTGAATAACCATGACTACAGCAGCCCATTCACCACCATTCTGTAGATGGAACTGTCCCCACCCATCCTTCTCCACCCTCCTTAAATCCCACCTGGCAGAATAACTGATCTTGTTTATTGAAAGGCGAAATACAAAGTCACATAAGCCCTGTATCACAGGCCAAGTATCAAACCTCCTCAGAAGGTTCATCCTCTTTCCCTCAAACCTGATTAAGATACATCTGACGAATAAAAATTGTGTGAACTTGGGCCTGGAGAGGGGGCTCAGCAGCAGAGCGCTTGCCTGGCATGTGCAAGGACCCGGGTTTGATCCCCAGCACCACATACACGACTAAGTGGAAGAAAAGCAAAAACCAGATTAAAAATAAAAAAATTAACTCTCATTCCCTCTCACTCTTACCTCCCTCTCTTTTTAAAAAAATTGTGTGTATTTAAAGTGTATGACTGAAGTTTGATATACACATATACTGTAAATTGATTCCCACAATCTAATTAATATATCCATCAGTTCATATATTTTCTTTGGTATGTGTAGTAAAAACATTTGAAATCCACTCCCTTAGCAAATTTTCAAGCATACGACACATTATTATGAACTCCATCGTGCTGCACCTAAGGTCTTATAACTGAAAAGTTTGCATTCCTTGAGCAACATCTCCCCGTTTTCCCCAGCATTTTACTGTATCTGAGTTTTAGATCCCACATGTAAGTGAGGTCATGCAATATTTGTCTTTCTGCAGATAGGTTATTTCACTTAATGTCCTTCAGATTCGTTTAGGAGGTCACAAATTACAGGATTTGTTTCTTTTTTAAGGCTGTGCATGCACGTGTATGTGTTTGTGTATTTGACATTTTCTTTCTCCATTCATCCTTTGATGGATGTTTAGGATTCAGCTATGACCTGCATTGCTCCAGTGGTGGATCCTCATCTTCATCTCAGCTTTGCTTGCTTGATGTCTTCAGCACCGGTCTCCCTGCTGTTTCTCAGAGCACCTATTCACACAATTGGGGCAAGTCATTTCCAGCCCACAGTGACCTCTGACTCTTTTGAGCCCTTCAGGAGGCATCATAGCATAGGAGCTATGAACATGGGCTTTGGAGCCAGACTGCCTGTGTTTGAATGGCTTCCCACTTAACAGCTGTCTAGCCTTGGGCAAAGTACTAAACCTCCCTATATTTTGGCATTGCATAATAATTGATGCTCATAAAGATGGTGTGATTCATCAAGCAAAATTTAAAAGCTGTTCAGCGTGTTCTGTTTAAGAAGGTAGCGAAATACATAACACGTTCTAGAAACATTTATGTCCAAGTAGTTTTCAAAAGGTTGATGTTAAATGACTAAGCTTTTATTATCTCGAAAGATAACAAGTAGGATGCACCGCATCTTAACACAACTATGTAAATGAACCATTAATATTAAAATTTGGGGGGAGGCAAATTAATAGAGAGGAAGAGGTCTAAATTCAAAGGAAGACCTGAAATCCAATCCCATCTCTGCCACTTACGGTGCAAATACCTCTGGTAAAATACTTTACCTTCCCAAGCATTTGTATCTATATGTGAAAGTAGGGATAAAAAAAGTACTACCTGGCAAAATGATTACAAAGCATAAATGAAATAAGAAACAAGAAACAAGGAAGAGGACCAGTGGGCACCAGTCCTGAGGACTATAGGGGGTGGCAGGGTGGTCCTTAAAAGCCATAGTCCCAACTCATTGGAATTCGGACCATGAGTGCTGATGGTGGAGTCAGGCAGAACTCTTCTGCCCATCTACCTATTTGCCCCAAGAATTTGCATGAAGACAAGGAGATCCCTGGAAGAAAAGGGATCTTTTTCTTTTGCTATTCAAAATCATTAAAGCACGTCGTATGGAGGATGAGGGAGTAGCTCAGTGGCAGAACATGCGACTTACATGTTGGATCCTCAGCACTGCAAAAAATAAAACACATCAAATGGGTTTGAAAGCACCAAAAAATGCCTGAATAGAGTATAGAAAAATAAGGTCCCTAAGAGAGAATTATCCCTAAGGATAAAAGAAGATGAAACTCACAGGGAAGCCTCCTTCTGGTTAAAGGCTGAGGAACAATGAGCACTGATCACCTTGTTCAATACCTGGGTCTTTCCTGACCCACCTACCCTCAGGACAGGCTTTTGCCTTAAGAAGAAACCTTGTGAGTGAATCAAGAAGCCATGTGATATACACAAAGCAAATCCAAAGCAGTGCTCAGAGGGAAATGTATATCCTTAAATAGTTAAAAGAATAAGTAAATAAAGTATAGAAATTTTAAAAAGCAGAAGGAATAGTAAAGACAGAAATAAATTTATTTATTTATTTATTTTAAAGAAAGAGGAAAGAGACTGAGAGAGAGTGAGAGAGAGACAGAGAGAGAATCAATTTTATTTATTTTTTATCTGGCCTTAGTTTCTCCAACACTTAACTGTGAAGTTGTGCTGGGATTTGAACCCGGGTCCTACATATGCCAGGCAAGCACTCTACTGATGAGCCACAGCTCTAGCCTCCAGAAATAAATTTAAAAGGAAGAAAATTAACAAGTACACTAAGGAGCTCCTTTTTCTCTACTTGAATAGATTACATATTCAAAGATTAAATGGATAGGAAGAATGGTTGTACATTTGAAACCCCAACCTTAGGTCCCTTGAAAGAGGTCAATAGTAAGGAAGTGATTTTGTCTTATTCTTGGACACTGTGCTACTTACAACTGGGCTGACCAGCAGAACTCATTGGGTCAGCAGCAAAGGTTCTCCTGGGTCCCATTTAATGGGATTGCCAGCCCAACTTTCTTCCAGTCCTTGCTTTCTCTCCCACCCACTTCCAACCTCTCAGTAAACCTCTTCTTCTCTACCCTAAGAATATATCATGGGTTGGAGGTGTAATTCAAGGGCAGAACATTTGTCTGACACTTCCCTCTTCTCTCTTCCAACCACACTGATCTAACCCTCTCCCCTCTTCCACCACACAGTAGCCAGAGTGGTCTCTTTATAACACGGTGGTCATAGCACTCCTTCGCTCAAAATCCTCCAGTGAGCAGCTTCCCACTTCATTCACAGTGAACATCAAGTCTTCACAAGGGCCAGAAGGTCTCCGATAACACACACACACACACACAGCCATCTGTGTCCCCACTGCTCTCCTCTGTTCTCACTGGGGTCTGAACATTGGTCCTCTTGCATGCTCCCACCCATTTACCTCCCTGTGATTCCTCTTACCTGGAATTGTTTTCCCCTGGAGGATGGGCAGCTATCTCCCTCACATCCTACAGCTCTCAGACAAATGCCAGTTTACTGGGTGGCCTTTGCTGACCACTTATTTAAAATAGCAACCTCATCCCCTACACACGCTCAACCAGTTTACATTCTTCCCTGCACATTTTCTTCCATAGAACTTGAACCATTTTCTGAATTCACAAATATAATTTTCTAGGGACAAAGACCAGGTCTGTCTTGTTCACTGTATTTGCAATGCCTAGAATCACTTCTGGCACATTGAGCTATCTAATAATAGAAGAGTGAGAGCTGAACAGCTCATGGTAACCTAGCATGCAGAAGGCCCTGGGTTCCATTCCATTGCCAAAAAAAAAAAAACAAAAACAAAAAACAAAAAAACCCATGTGTGTGTGGGGAGGGTATATAAATGAATGAATGAATATGTAGTGCTAAAAGTAAGGACATTACTGTGACAAGTGCCTGGACACTTTGGACATCCAAGTAAGCTGTCTCTGGACCTTCTATTTCTTCACCCATTTAACCAAGGATTACTCAGAAGAATACATGTCCTACTTACTTTGTGAGAAGAGCCTGTGGATTCCAACATCAAGATAATATGAGGGACTAGAGAGGTAGCTGAGTGGTAGAGTGCTTGCTTGGCAAGTGCAAGGACCCTATAACTCTCTCTCTCTCTCTCTAAAAAAAAAAAAAGGTATGAAAGCCAGGTGAAGTGTTGCACATCTGTAATCTCTGTGACTTGAGAGGCTGAGATAGGAAGAACATAATTCTGAGGCCAACTCAGCAACTTAGTGAGACCGTGCCTTAACATAAAAAATAAAGAGGATCGGGAATGTGGCTCAGTGGTAAAGCACCCCTCACTTGGATCCCCTGTGGCTCAGTGTAAAGCACCCCAGTACCAATAAAAAGAAAAGAAAAGAAAAAGGTGATATGAGGACTGCCAAGACCCAGGAATTCAGTGCCCAGGACAGCAGCAGCAGCAGCAATGGGACCATGCTGGTGGCCGACTCTGGCTCAACCTACCACCAGCTCAACCTATCACCACACTCGGGGGGAATCCACCTGCCTCAAGAGATGTTCTGAATATCTGCTCTCCTGAGGAGCTGCAAACACAACTAGGCTGGTGGTTCACAGCAGGGTGAACACACTTGGGGATCCTTGGGTATATTGGTTTGGGAGTCTTAGCATGCGTGACTCTGGGGCATGCAAAAGCACCTTGCTGAACCACTGAGGAAGAAAACACTGGATTTCCTACTATTTGGGGCAGATGGGGATCCAGATTGTAGGTAGATTGCCAATGAAAGTGAACTATTCTTTTCATCTTAATCTGGAAATATTCTTTATAAATCTAGTTGGTGCCCAGCAAGTAAAACTCACTAGGAAATATAAGTTCCTTCTTATTTTAGGCTCCTAATGTCTAAAAAAATCTCTTGACCTGAAGTCCTCAATATACCCTTGTTAATGGAGGAATAATACACATTCGTCTCTTATTGACTGACTGAGTAAAAACCACAATGTATTTTTCCCATGCTGGGAGGTCTAAGGGAAACTCTCACAACCTCTTGTCTAATATAATAGGACAATAGGGACAAAAGGACAAGTGTATTTTGACAGTATGTGTGGTTACTAACTTTGAACTTTCTTTATAATCTAATACTAAATAGAGTCTCACACTGGGGGTGTAGCTCAGTGGTAGAGCACTTTCTTAGCTTCCATGAGGTCCTGTCACCCCAATACCTCCAACGACGACAAGGAGATCATTATGGCCATCAGATCTGGATCATTTATGTCTGTGGCTCCAAGTAGATTCTGATCAACTTGGGAAGAGGCACTGCACCTGATGTTCTGTGCATCTCTTTAGAATTTGACATTGGGCAAAGTAGAAAACAGGACTGGTCTTCAGCATTTCGCTGGATTCTAAAGTTGGATTGATTATTCTCCAAAATCAGTCCTCTGACTGCTGCTGTGGAAGACCCTGCTTGCTACCAACACCAGGGTTAGGTTCTAGTCAGATGATGCTCATGTCCACATTGTATTAGTTTCTGGATTTTTCTTCTGTAGAAAGTAGTTAAAGGGGCTGGAGAGGTGGCTCATTGGTTGGAGCACTTGCCTGGCATGTGTGAGAGCCTGGGTTTGAAACCCCAGAACCACGTACACAACAAGTGTCAGAGAAACAAAGGCCAGATGGAAAAATAAATACCATTGATTCTTTCTCTCACACTCTTCCTCTCTCTCTTAAAAAAAAAAAAAATAGCTGAAGTACCTTGTGTTCCTCTGACCTCTTCACTCCAATAATTTATCTAGCCTCTCTTGGGCAGAATCCCCCCAACTGAAAGATGTTTTAAATACAGCAACAGAAAGGACAGAACAAAACAGCTTGTAAGAAAAGTTCTTATCCTTTAAGGAGATTCCTGTAACAATAAAAACAAGAATGGGCCTGAGAGAGTTTTCGTGGGCTTTCAAGCCTACATAGTCAAAATCGGTTTAACCGTCTGGTTCCACTTTCCTTCGGTTCTTCCGCATAACTGAACTCTGTCTACAGGAAAGGAAGCCAGAGACCCTTACTGCTCCTCCCTTCCATCTATTCCAGCTCTATCACTGCAGGTCACTGTGAGCTCCAACAGCCCAGCTGGGAAGCCCCATGCTAATGGCTCAGCTCACACCCCCATTACAAATCCGTTGTTCTCTGGAGAAACTCCTGCAAACTGGGAGAAAACAGCACTTAAGAGGCCTTAGGGAAGCAACTCTTTGGAAACAATTATCCCTTACAACACTGAATACACCTTTTTTCTCCCCCTTTTTAATTTTTGGCATGAGAGTCTTTAAGAAAAGTGACTTTCTCTTGCCTAACAGGATTAAATTCTTAACTGAAGCATTTTCCTCTAATCCATCCACTAGTTCCTAATCCTCTGAGTCAGAATGTAAGGAAAAGTTTCTATTTGAATCAAAAACCATATTCTTTGAAGTCTGCACACCCTGGCACTCCCCTGACTCTCCTTACTTAATTGGGCAACGCAATGACCATCTCCAGATAGGGGGCTGAGGCAGGAGACTCTCCAAAGCATCTTCTCCCTCCACCCAGTTCAGCTCCTTGTGTACCACCTGGACCTTGACCACAGATATGCTCCTTCTTGAGTCAAAGTTAATATTCCAGAGATCTTTAAAAAGGAGCAGGGGTGATGGTGGTCCCTGGAAATATGTCCCTGTAGACTGACTCAATATTTCATTCTATGATATTCTATTATTTTGAAGATCTTAACTAGAGATTCACAAAGCAACACCAACCCATTTATCATTGGAAATGTTGTGAAAATAACATTGAAGTATGATTTAAAATACCTACATTTTACTCCTAGTTCTCCTACCTACTGAGTCACTTAATTTTTTTTTCAAAGAGAGTCAATTTTTATTTTATTTTTCATCTATTTTTGGTTTGTTTTCCTTCACTTAGTTGTGTATGTGGTGCAGGGGATCAAACCTGAGTCCCCTCACATGTCAGGCAAGTGCTCTACCACTGAGCCACTACTTCTCTAGCCTCTCACTTACCCTTTCTGAGCCTCTGTTTTCTTACAGAAGAGGAGGAGTTTAAAATACCCACTCAGGGCTGGAGCCTTGGCTCAGTAGTTACAGTGCTTGCCTGGCATGCAGCGCAAGGATGCATGTTCAAACCCCAGCACCACATACACAATTAAGTGTCAGAGAAACGAAAGCCATGTGAAAAACTCAATAAAACTGATTCTCTTTCTTTCTCACTGTACTTCTCTCTCTTTAAAAAAATAAGTAAATTAATTAATAAATAATAAAATACCCACCCAGTATTAGGGGTTAGGGGTATGGTTGCTCAGTGGTAGAGCAGGTGCTCAGCATGCCCAAGACCCTGAGTAAAATCCCCAGCACCAACAACAACAATAATAATAAAAACACCCACCAAGGAATTCTTTACAGATAGAAAGCCCAGCCATTCAAGTTCTTCTGTGTGAAGACGCTGCTAAGCTACAAAAGCATTCTACAAATATAAGGTATTAATTATTTCCATTCTGCGCTCTGCCCTTGTTGAAAGGGTATACTGTCCCCTTTTCCTGATTATAAACACAGAATATTATTGTAGTGCTATCTTCTGTAGAGTCTACCCACCCTCATAAATGCTTATTATCACTGGGCCTCCGGACAATCCTGTTGGCCTATAAAAATAATATTAATGTTATTTAATCCAGGATTATCAGAGTTTTTTCTGTTTGGCAGGTGTTGCTGCTATGTTGGCATAAGATTAGATTATTAGGTAAGGTAAATGTTTTGCAAAAGTATTTGTTTCCCCAGCAGAGCAGGAATTTACACAATTAATTCACTGGAAAGATCCACAAAGAATCCTGATATGATAGGATTCTTTCCACGAAATATTGTCATCACAGAGCAAAGAAGCAAACTTGGCACCTATTGATTAAGAATCATGTTGGAATCCTGCTTATGCAATGGGAGGTAAGAGAAATTTATTTTAAATTTTGGAACCCTTGCTGGAAATCAGGTCTGGCTTCTCTGTACTGAATTAAACACTCTTCAGTTCCACAGGGCACTTAGTATCCTTGGTGTGCCCAGCCTCAGGCTCAAAGCACACAGATTCTATGTGTACGTTTGCAGCAGTCTTTCACTTAAAGCACTTATATTTCTTGAGAACCAGAAGAGATGCAGTGATATATTAGCTCTCGGGAGAAGGCCAGGCAAAACCCCAACATGTCAGGCCACCAAGCAGTGTGTCCCAAGATATCAGAGCCCACATGCTCCCTCATTTTTCCTACTCCACCTTCAAAGTCCCATTTGAATCAGAGAATCTTCTGACTGACCCTTGGGCAAATTGATCAAAGTGCAAGATGTGGCACGTTCCAGCCACATTCATCGTCTCCTGTCATCTGAGTCACTCACAAAGGGAAGCACTTGTGGATTCTACCCAGGACAAGTGGGAGAAGTATAATCTGGAGTCTGTCTAGCAGTGTTTTGTCTGCCCATGAAAAGAAAATCATTCCTCCTTTTCATCCAAGGCAACTTACTTTAATCTCCTTTATTAAAATCTCACCCCACAGTTGTGTAGCTGTTTCTTTGGGGGGTGATTGAACCCAGGACCTCAAACATGTTAGGAAAGCAGTGTACCACTGAGCCACACCCTCACCCCCACTTCCCATGGTTTTATTTCAGTTTTGACCTTTATAAAAGCTGAATAGGTAGGGTAATCTAAGAAGATATTTTACAAGAGCAGTTTGAATGCCTTTTCTAGAGCACAGAAGAGGTTAATAAAATGCTGCCCTGTAGAGTCTGTAGGAGATCTGTTCTGATGGCATGCTTACATAAATTATATTTAGCTTCTCCAGGGTTTCTATCTGGAGCTTCTGGAGACCAATGCCTTCCCTTTGATCATCCTGGCTTCCCTCCACTACAGGTAACTCTGTTTGCTTAGCAAAGGCTGTCAAATATGCAAATGCATGCCTCAGCCCTGAGACTGTTCACCCAGATTCTTGTCCAAATCTGGCTTTGGGATTTTTGAACTAAGTAGGTATCATAGAAGAGTCAAGCAGCGCCAGAGACTCACGTTGTGGGCCTGGGTGCTCAGTGTTGGACGTTGGAGCCCCACATGAAT
This sequence comes from Aplodontia rufa, assembly GCA_004027875.1. NCBI lineage: Eukaryota > Metazoa > Chordata > Mammalia > Rodentia > Aplodontiidae > Aplodontia > Aplodontia rufa. The sequence goes on from PVKS010027967.1 coordinate 10,937, forward strand.
CATTCATGCGGGTGTCCTCAGGCATGTTCTACTTTGTAGGATACATTAAAATGACTAATTCTTACGTTTTTTAACAGCATAAAATATAAAACCCACAGATTATTAATACCATATTCTTGTTTATTGTTTCATTATTTCTGAAACCATGCTCTATAATGAAAGTTTTCCAAATATTTCATGTTAATGGTACCATCCTGGGGAGAATAAATTGTACTCCAAATATAATATGTGGCACAAGAAAAATCATTTCTTCCAGAATGAACCCAAGTAACAATTGTCCGCTGATGCCTGATTTTTTTTAAAAACATTTTTGGGGGGGTTATTTTTGTTTTGGTACAGGGGATTGAACCCAGGGGGGCTTTACTACTAAATTACAACCTCAGCCCTTTTTTATATTTTATTCTGAGACAGAGTCTTGCTAAGTTGCTCAGGGCCTCACTGAGTTGCTGGGGCTGGCTTTATACTAACCGTCCTCCTGCCTCAGCCTCCCAAGTCACTGGGATTACAGGTGTGCATCACCATGCCCAGCCTCCCGCCCTTTAAAAAACAAGGGTCTCACTAAGCTGCTGAGGCTTACCTCAAGGTTGTGATCCTCCTGCCTCAGCCTCCCAGGTTGCTGGGGTTACAGGCGTGCACCACCATGCCTGACCTGATGTTGTTTTTGAATGCAGAACCTGCATAGCATTCATGATCATCCTTTCCTCTGAACTGCCTTTTTGGTGGATTTACCTGACCCCATTTTTACTACAATATACTGTTTCCTTATGAAAAAAAGACTCCAAATTCCTAAGGGAAGGCCTCTGACAGCGGCTTGGGTCAACATTTATGTGTGTGTGTTTGTGGGGGGGGGAGTGGAAGGGATGGAAAGGGGTCATAGCATACCTTCAAAATACACAAAAGAGGGGCTGGAGCGGTGGCTCAGTGGTTTCGGCGCTTGCCTGGCAAGTGCGAGGACCCGAGTTCAAACCCCAGCACCACGTACACAACTGAGTGTTGGAGCAACTAAGGCCATGTGAAAAACTAAATAAAGTTGTTTCTCTCTTTCTCTGTCTCTCTCACTGTCCTCTCTATTAAAAAAAAAGGATCTCCCTTAACTCTGGTGTTTCCTTGTAGTAATTAAAAAAAAAAATACACAAAAGAAGGTTCTGAATGCTGCATGCAGGAGGCACTGAGTTTGATCCCCAGTACAATAAATAAATAATTAAATGAAATGTACAAATTAGGGGAAAAGCAATTCCCAGAACTTTTATTATCATTTTTATTATTAAACATCATCTTAAAGTAGGAAAAACATGCCACTCCACGTGGCACCAAGCCTGAAATACATCAGACAGTAAGAAGTATCTTTGGTTCATTTCTTTACACTCTCAAATGTCCAGTCTGAAGTTCCCAGCATGGTGTCTTCATCTTTCTTCTCCTTCTCCTTCTTCTCCTCCTTCTTTTTTTGGTTTTGTTTTGTACTAGGGATTGAACCCAGGAGGTACTTCACCTTGGAGCCCCAGCCCCTGCCCTTTTTGGTTTTTATTTTGAGATAGGGTCTTGCTAAGTTGCTGAGGCTTGTTCTGAGCATGCAATTCTCCTGTCTCAGCTTCCAGAGCCATTAGGATTACAGGCTGTGCCTCTACACCCAGCTGTTGTTCTTATCATCATTTAAAAGCATGCTTTTCATCATTGTTGTTAATTTGGCTTTGGGAAATGAATAAAGAAAGGAGAGAAAAGTTATACTCTATCAGTCTTAAAATTAAACATACAGATTGAATACACCTTATTCAAAATGCTTGGGAAGTGTTTCTGATTTCAGATGTTTTTCAGATTTAGAAATATTTACATACCCATAATGAAATGTCTTAGGAATGGGACTAACTCTAAACATGAAATTCATTTATCTTTTACCTTATACACATGGCCTCAAGACATTGTTTTTAGTCCTGTGGATGCAAACTAGGGCTTCATGCATGCTAAATAAGGGCTCTACCCGTGAGATATATCCTCAGCTGGGCCTCAGGGTCATTTTATATAACATTTGTAGTATGTTGTCATAAAAGGTCAGGTGGACTGTTCCATTTGCCGTGTCCTGTCAACACTCAGAAAGTTTAGATTTTGTAGCACTTCAGATGTCATATTTTTTATTTAGGATGCCTAACCTGTGCAAATCAAATTCAATCTATACTTTTTCTATTTGATATTCTACAAAAAATATCCATTAACCAGTGGATGGGGGATGACTCAGTGGTAGAGCAGGTGTTCAGCATTCACAAGGCCCTGGGTTCAACCCCAGCAAAAAAAAAAAAAAAAAAAAAAAAAAAAAATTCTGCCTAGTCACATAAGGTAAGAGCCATCCTAAAAGCTTAATTTTTTCTTACACCAAATAATTCATGACCTAACACACAGTGCTGTAAACTTCCTTCTGGCCTATAATACACGTTCATCCATTGAGTCTGTCATTGAAGAACTGCTGCTGATCACAGATATAATCAGTCTGGTCCTGCCCTGTGTCAGGGTTGGCAACACAGGTCAGTGGAATTAAGCAGCAAGTCAGACATGATCAATATGGTAGTTTCCACCTCGTTCCCATTGGTCTAGAAAAAGATGAGCCAAACGCCCAACCTTGCTTACCCACAAATTAGAATGTAACACACAAACCAACTTTTCAAGAGATTAAAGGGGAAGGTGGATGTGGGCATTCAGCTCAGTGGTAGAGTAGCACTTGTCTGACATGAGCAGGGTCCTGGGTTCCATCTCTAACACTGCAAACAAAAAAGAAAAAGGAAGATAGGAGACAAAATTATTAAATAGGACTGCTCTTTGCTAATTACCACACCACGTAAGTACCAAAACCACTACTTTGTATGGAGGAAATCAATGAAAGGTCTTACTATTACCTTACCAAAGTTGAGAATATGGATCAATTAACTACGCAATAGAGAATCTACGCATAGAATTTATCACTCATTTGGATTTTATATTTGCTAGGTCAAAAATTTCTCTTTAGAGCTGGGGATATACCTCAGTAGCAGAACACTTACCTAGCACATGCAAGGTCCTAGGGTTGATCCCAGGTAGTGTGCAACCACGCATGCGGACGCGCGGACGCGCGCACACACGCGCGCAAACACACACATAAAACTCCCCCTTAATAATAACAATAACAACATAACATATGGAGATGCTTTACATGGGGAAAAAATTTAATTCTTAAGCATCAAAGTGAAAACTTATAATTGTAGAAATGTGGCCAAGTTCATCAACTTGGAAAATTAATTTAATGGCCATATTGTATTGACTTCATCTACTATTCCTTCTCCAGAACAAGTTAGAAACATTAAAGATTTTGCAAATAAGGAACCTATCTATCCATTTAGCCATCAAGAAGTGGGGGGTCCCTTTCAAGTTGTCTGAGAAAAAGCAATTTGAACACCGAAAAATCTCTCAGTATTTTGACAAGAAATTCCAAGGTCTTTTGGTCTGAGCCAAAGGAAAAGATATTTTTTAATTAAGAAATCAATGCAAAAGTAAAATGCCTTTGGTCTAAGTTCCCTCTGAGTCGCTAAGAGACGTGAGGAAATCTGCTAGAGCTAAGCGATCTTTAATAAGGCGAATTCTTGTGCGAGCTCCTCCCAGGTGGGCTTGCCTATCACCCCCTGGAAGAGGCATCTCTGCGGAAATGAACGTTGACCCCAGTTCCCCCAGCCCAGAAACGAGTGCACTGTAGCAAAGGGATTCCATCCCCCGTGGCTGCTGGAGCCACAAGTTAGCAAAAGGTCTTTTGCACCTGGCTGTGGGCTGCGCGCGCGGACTAGGCACGTGACGAAGCGCACCGGGACTGGGAGCCCGGGTGCTGCGCTGCGGGCCGGAGTCGCCAGCATTCGTGGAGTGGATCGCATCCCATTTCACTCGCGCCCTCTCACCACCTGCTGATGGGACGCCCGTGTCCAGCGCTAAGTGAACTCAGCAAGACAGGGACCTAACGAAGGATCGCGGAGCCTCTGGGGACTTCAGGGACCAAACGGTTCCAGCCCCTGGAAGGGAACGCCCCGGCGTGTGCCATCGAGACGCTGCGACGTGGTTATTTCCAGGCTGTCTGCTCAGAGGCTGAGCTGGCCACATCAGTGAGCGCCGGCCTGGGAAGGTTTCTCTAAAATAGCCTCCCGCTTGCACTCAAAATGAAGCCGAACCCATTAATTCAAAACACAGCTCCGCGCTTCCTTCCCGCCCAGGCTGCGTTCCCGACAGACGCTGCCCGAGCAGAGTCAACCCTTGCATTTGGAAGCCGGGATGGCTCCCGAGCACCGAGCCGGTTTTAGGAGAGTTTGTCTAAACAGCTCACAGCAGTGGCTCTCATTAGAGGGAGAGCCCCACAACCCCGTTTCCTTCAAGCACAGCAATTTGGGCTCATCTGTTGCTCCCTGCTCCTTTTTTTTTTTTTTTAATCACTTGGACTGTAAAGTAATTAGAGGGATAGACGGTCCAAAAATAAAAAGATCAACAACTGAACTTTTTAATTCTAATGTAAGCACACATATCATTTCAGGCTCTCCCAGGACCCCTGGGCAGGTATGATTTCAATAATCAAAGCGTTTTGCATACAATTTCTAATTACCACTGTTACCCCTGGATTTTTGTTCTTGAGCTTGGTGCCACTGAGGGTGGGCTTCTATCACTCCTGCCATAGCCTGGCGTCTCTCCTGGCTCACAAGCTCAGCCTTCCCCAGGACTGAGCCCAGCCTAGGCTTGTTCATTCCCTATCAAAGCACCACTCCTGCAAAGAAAAGTAGTGTTTTGGGTGGGGGGAGAGTAAGGCATGGTAATTATATCCCTAATCACATGTAATTTAAGAGAAAATGAATAGATGCGAGAGGTTATTTCGCTCTTGACTCAGTGTAATTCTGCAGTCAGACCACAGGCAGCCCAGTGTCACCTGGGTGTCTTTCAAAGCCACTCAGCAGCCAAACGGTTAATTACAAGGGAGGGGCTCCTGCCCAGCAAGTGCAGCCCTGATGCAGGAACACTGTTATTAGGCAACAATGGCAGCTCTTTCCCCCACCCAGAACCTACCTTAAATGGTTCCCCATTCTGTCCTACTTTCCAAGTGGGGAAGCCACTAGGGACATAGGAATGCCCCAGTACAATAAACATTGATGCCACACTGACTTTGATGGTACTTTTGTTCTAAGTACATTAGAGATATAACTCAGTTTTTGTGCACAACTCAATTAATAAGTAGAAATATTATCACACACCTACTCATATGGCGGCACTACATATGTTATCTTGTCTGTGAAACAAGCACAGTACCACCCAAGGGTGTCTGGGAGGATTGAATGAAATAATGAGATAATCGTGAAACCTCTGGCATTGCTTGGCACAATAAGTGCTTAGTAAATATTTGATAAATTCTTGATTTAAAACTTATTAGCTGGGGTTAGGGATTTAGCTCAGCGGCAGAGCGCTTGCCTAGCAAGCGCAAGGTCCTGAGTTCGGTCCCCAGCCCTGAAAAAAAAAAAAAAAAAAAGATAAAACTTATTAGCTGGGAGCATAGAACCATGGGGAACCCAAAGGAGGAAACCATGGAATGGCATTAGCCTTGGCTAACTATGTGAAAATATATTTGTTTTTGACTGTTTGATAGTGATTCCCCCTCAATTGTAAGTCCATATTCAACTAATTAAAAAAAAACTTATTAGCTGGGGCTGCAGCAGTGGTTCAGTGGTTATGGCACTTGCCTAGCATGGGCAAGGACACCAGTTCAAATCCATGCACCATGTACACAATGAAGTGTCAGAGTAAGGAAAGCCACATGAAAAACTAAATAAAGTTGATTTTCTCTCTGTCCCTCTTTCTTAAAAAAAAAAAAAAAGTTATTAGCTGGAGGAGTAGCTCAGTCCTTGGGCATGGTTTTCTTTTTTCTTCTTTTAAGAGATGAACGGTGAGAGACAGAGAGAGAAAGAGGGAATCAATTTTATTTAGTTTTTCATGTGCTTTCCTTGCTCCGACACTTCGTTGTGTACGTGGTGCTGGGGTTCAAACCTGCATTCTTTGTGCATGCCAGGCAGGCACTGTAACCACTGAGCCATCACTCCAGCCCACAGCATGTGTTTTGAATACACAAAATCTAGATTGGATTCCCCAGCGTATACCAAAAAGTTAGTAAAATTCAGTGTGTATGAGTTACATATCTAGTGCTTAACGTTTATTATCTTATTGCATATTTACAATATGCAATTCTTGATCACATTTCAAAGAAAACTGAAGTTTAGAGGGATCAAAAAATATGTCCAAGGTCATGAGGCTCCTAACAGAAATGGAATTTAAACTCAAGAATGTGACTCGGAAGACTATTATTTAATCAAAACATCACTCCTTTTCTCTTCCTCCCTGCCCCCACCACTTTCTTATCTTCTACATATAAATATATAGCTAAATAACAAATCTCATACAAACAAACCTATTATTAGAAGTGAAGGATTATTACTTTCCCTCAAAGAGATTCTCCTGAAATTGCAGAGAATTTCATATATCTCAGATTTATTTATATACCTGTAAATCATATATTTATTTTATCGCAAGCTATATTGGCATGTATCTTATCTTCAAAATTATATTTTAAGCTCCTTTAAGAAAACACCATGGCACTGGAGTGGTGGCTCAGTGATTACGGCACTTGCCTGGAACACATGAAGACTCAGGTTCAAACCCCAGCACCACGTACACAGTGAAGTGTCAGAGCAACAAAAGCCACATGAAAAACTAAACAAAATTGCTTCTATCACTGTCCCTTTCTCTTAAAAAAAAAAAAAAGATAAAATAAAAAAATAAAAATCCCACCACCACCACTGCCACCATGTCTTTTCATCTTTGCCTGTTTCTCACAAATGACATTTTACACACAGTGGGACTGCATGAGTGTCCCTTAATTAAATCCAGAACTAATCAATAAGTACACATTGAGCACCAACCGAAGGGACTATTTGCTATCCAAAGAAGGTGACGTAACCAAAATTAAAAACCAAAAGTTACTTTCCAATATTTTTAGCACCAGTGCCAGAGACTCAAAATAAGCATCCTTATTTTTTAATTAAATTAAGACAGTTTCCTAGACTGATATAGGGAGAAGGGATACATAAGGGTCCAATGATTTCTCAAATACAAATAATCTCCAAAACTTGCATCTACAGCCACACTTTATAAGTGATATTCCATCAGTCCATTGATTTACACGAAGAAAATTGCAAAGAAGAGTGAGAGTGGGAAGTAATATGTATTTACTGTTGCCTCAGTATGTTACGGCAGCTAAAAACAAAAGGAAAATTATAAGGAGAATTATAATTTAATCAAAGTAAAAATATTGATTATCAGCTATGTCTTCCACACTAAAGGTAAGAAAAAAAAAGTTTAAGAAATAATTCTAAGATTTCAAGAGTTCACTTGGAATAGCAGAGAAATTGCACGTACGGTACACTACTTGGAAATTACCTAGTGCTTTGCAGTTTAGAAATCCCTTTCGCACACATTATCCAACTTCAGCATAACAGGGAAAACTGCGCCTCTCTCTAGACAGTGTGAAGGTGGGTTTTCTTTTCTTCAATTCCGAGGACGCCTTGACAGATTTATCCCAAATAGCCTGTGACTAGGTGAGGATCTGATTGTTGGCCATCTTCTGGCACAGAGGGCAAAACAGAGGTTACTTGTTATTGCTAGAATTCAGAGTTCGAGAACCTTCCACCCAAGAATGCAGAATGGAGGTAGTACATCCAACATTCTCAATGCAGTAATTAAGTAGACTTTCTTGAGTATTCAGCATGACACTGGACGATGGGAACACAAAGTGAATAAGGTACGATCCCCAGGCTCACAGAAATCGGAGTCCGTTTGGAGAGATGAGTATGTAAACAGATAATGGCAATACGGTATTGTAGGTGCCACAACAGAGAAAGAAACAGAATGCCCTGAAAGCCCTGGAGAGGGTGTCACTGTGCGAGAAGTCAAGAAGCAGCAGAGGGGACAGCATTTTAGTAGCGTTTAGAAGACTGTCTAGGAAATGACCAGGTAAAGCAGGAGAGCAGAGCATTGTAAAAGTTAATGACACACAGGGCACGGTGGCACACACCTGTAATCCCAGCAGCTCGGGAGGCTGAGGCAGGAGGATCACAAGTTCAGGGCCAGCCTCAACAGTTTAGCTAGGCTAACTCAAAATAAAAAATAAAAAGGGCTGGGGATATGATTCAGTGGTTAAGCACCCTTGGGTTCAATCCCTAATACCGAAAAGAAAACAGTCAACAGCAGGAGCACGGTATAAATAATACTGACAGAGCATTTTTGTATTTATCATTTTGTCAAGCAACTTTGGAGGTCAGAAGGACAAATATTAATATCCCTAGTGTTCAAAGCTGGAAGCTGAAGCCCAGGGCATTTCCCTTTCCTAAAAATTAGTAGCAGGTCATTTAACTCCAAGTTTGTTTCCCTTCTAATTGGGACAGGCATATTGTCCGTGAGAACAATAGTTCTTTTAAAGAGAGAGGGATAGTGAGAGAGAGAAAAAAAATAACTTTAGTTTTTCATGTGGCTTTCATTGATCTGACACTTCATTGTGTACGTGGTGCTGGGGTTTGTACCCATGTCCTTGCACATCCCAGGCAAGCGCCATAACCGCTAAGCTACCGCTCCAGCCCCTAGCCTACTGGTTTTAAAATTGGAGACTGGCAATGGTGAAATGGATGGTGAACATTCATAATTTAATGTGATTTAAGAATGCTGTGGTTGTAAGTAGAGGGTTAAAGGTCACTGGCTGGATGTGACAGCTGCCTCATCTCTAAAGCCAAGTGTCATAAGGAAGGGAAAATTACTTCAACAAGAGAACTTCCATATTTCCTGGAAGGGGCTGTACTTTGACATAAAAGGTGGCTTTTTGTTTTTTTTTCTCGTGGTGCTGGGGATGGAATTGAGGGCCTCGGGTATGCCAGGCAAGCAGTCTACCATGGAGCTACATCCCTACCCCCTAAAAGGTAGTTTTTAACTCCATGCATGTCTTTTTTTTTTTTTTTTTTAAAGAGAGAGGGACAGTGAGAGAGACAGAGAAAGAGAGAAACAACTTTATTGAGTTTTTCACATGGCCTTAGTTGCTCCAACACTCAGTTGTGTACGTGGTGCTGGGGTTTGAACCTGGGTCCTCGTGCTTGCCAGGCAAGCGCCGAAACCGCTGAGCCACCGCTCCAGCCCATCCATGCATGTCTTTAATCTGTTTTGTGCTGCTATCATTGAACATCGCTAAGTCTGGGTAATTCAAAATAAACATAAATTAATTTTCCCATTGTTGTGGAGGCTGAAGGTCCAAGACTCTGCATCTGGTGATCTGGTGAGGGCCTTCTTCGTGTGTCGTCCAATAGCAGAAGATGGAAAGGCTCAAGAGAGGGCAGGAGGGAAGAGACAGCCCAGATTCGTTCTTTTATAAGAAACCCACCTCCAAGAGAATAGCATTAATCCATTCATGAGGTCGGTGCTCCCATGACCCAAACACCTTCCGTTGCAGCCACCTCCCAGCATTACTGCATCGGAGATCAACTTTCCAACGCCTGAACTTTGGGGGACATGTTCAGATTCTACTAATGACTTTCTTGGTTTGAGTGTGTAAGTTGATATTGGCCCGCATTTGCTTCCTCTTCAGCACTGCAGACTGTTCTTCACCATCTTCCTCCAATGCCTTCCCCTGTTTGACATACAGACAAAGGGCATATTTTATCAGTCGATGCATTTAAACTCTCTATCAGTTGCAATGGTGACTGATTTTTAGAATTTGGATTATACTACTCATTTAGTAGTTTGATTTGGGACCCACTAAATCAACAGTCACTTCTTAAAATGGTCATTTGACTGCCAAGGAGTACAATTGGGCTTTCCATTTACAAAGAGTTAATCAAAAAAGTGTTTTTTGTTTTGTTTTGTTTTTCCCCTCCATTGGCACTTCAAGAGCTACTTCCCTCCAAAAAATCCCATACCTTTTCTCTCCAAAAAAATTGAAAAGTTTTTGCCTAAAATTTTACTTTCTGGGCCACAGGAAGTTACAACAAAGGTTTCTTTCCCTTCAATTTACTCAACGGTGAAATTTGCTCCGAAGCTAAAAGTACTTCTTAAAATATGGCATTGACTGACATCTGCACACAGGGTAAATATAATAAACCCTCCAAAATTACCAGGAGGAAGCCGAAGACATGGCCTTTATCTATAGTCCATCTGAACTTCTCAGGAAGTGATCTAAGTGTCTGCTCCTAAGATTACAGAATGAGTTAAAATAAAATTTAGACATTTAGTCAATCCATTCTGCAAGAGGCAATGTTGATCAACTTTTTCAGAATTAGAAAATGTGTTTTAAAGTTTGCACGCTTCTTTCTGAGTTGTAGTTCTTGCCTTTTGAACAACAACAACAATAACAAACAAACAAACAAAAAAAAAGCGCTTCTTGAGTTCTCCAAGAGAAGGGTAACATCAAGTTCATACAGCAGCCAGAAACGTGATAAATCCACCAGGGCCACAGCGATTCCTGCCTAAACTAACAATTCATTTATTGCTACAGTTCACTGCTGTTGTCATCACTTTCATGCCTCTGATTACCTTACATCTGTTTTATGTTTGGAGTTTACAACACTTGCCCACTTGGGCTACACGAGTTTACATCTAACACCAAACACATGTTTATGTTTACCACATACCAGTTCTGCATTCTTGGACTTAAAATTATATCAATTTATAATCCCATTAATGGAAAACTTATGAGAAGGATCCGGCTCCTTTAATAAAACTAGAAAGAACAACCATTTGGATGCTGTTAAGTATAAGCCATACCAAAGGCTAAATGCTTCAATTAGATGGACCCTGCTCAGATAAGTAGGCTTCGTAAAACACTATCGTGGCTGCTAAGTACAGCTATTGCTTTGGAGTTCATTTTCTGGGACTCCGTGCTGGAGTCCCTGTCTTCATTGAAAAGACAATGATCAAAGAGAATTTGTACTTTTTTCAAAATATATCAAGTTTGGAGCTGGAGGTCTTAGCCCAGTGGTAGAGTGTGTGCTCAGCCTGTGAAAAGCCTGGGTTCGATCCCTGGCATGCATACACGCACGCAAACAATCAAATTTAAATTGGATCTTTGAATTTTACACTTTTAAGGACAAGTTTATGAATTTTTTTAAAAAAAGTTTTCAACTCTGATAATAAAAGGGAAGATGGGGAAGCTGTGTGAGTTACTAATTGGCAACCACCTAGGACAGAGCTGGATACACGTCGGACATCTATATCTTTACTACTGAACGGCTTCCAAAGAAAACTACAGATAAGAATATTATTTGGATCTTGGACTGTTTCTGAAGGATTTCAGCACTATAAAAAAATACTTTGGGAACCATAAGAGATTAAATGCTGCTCCCACACGCTTTCTTCCACTTAAAGGAGAAACTACGCTTTCCCTTCAACCTACTTTGCCAATTCCCATCCTTTTGGTAAGGACTGGATAGAATCTTGCTTGCTTTTGTAGTCCTACATCTTTCAACAGGAAACTTGGACATCAAAAGCAATAAATAAATAAGAAGTTCGATGAGCTGTGATGTTCTAAGTAGCATTCCCTTAACACACACACAAAAAACAGCCTTTTGTCTAGAATTAACTAGTGGGAGATTACTGGTCTACCCGCTTGAATGATCAAAGCAGTAATATCTTGAGAGACAAATACCTAAAGGGTCCCAAACATGGCATCTCTGTCACTGGCTCACCTGAACAGGCACTGGGCATCAGAGGACTTTCCCCCAAGGACATTTGAATTCTCACTAAAAAAAAAAAAAAATCACAGACATCAGAGGAGATAAGAGTTTGTCCCTCTATGCTGTTCCAATGAGGGTTGACTGAAGAGTCACCCTGGGCTTGTCTGGACTCAGTAGTCAGGTGCATTTCCTTTCAACTAGCAGTCTACTTGGCCAGTACAAAATCTAGGCAGGACTTTTATCTAAATCTCGAGATTGTTGCTGGCCCCAGACATCTCTCTGTTCTGGAGGGTTTCTGCAATTCCTCTCCCATGGTGGGCAGCATGCTTCTCTGGGTCCTGTTCACCTGCGTATCCAGTTAGACACTGCTCCCAATCAATCCAGAATAAGTATGTGTGGTTCAGCAGAGTGCGAAAGAGTGGAGGAAAGGATGGAGGGGGAGGAGAGAAGGAGGTAGGAGCACCTCATCCATTGAGCTCAGCCGCCCTAGCCCTGGGAAGGCACACCACGGCTCTTAATTTATTCTTGCAAAGCAACATCAGTTCTTCCCACTAAGGAGCTCCCCCCCTACCTTTTTTTTTTTTTTTAACACCTTGGGGATTTCTATGAGAACTAAAAGATCCTTTAGGAACCTATAGCCCTCTTGCCTAAGATGGGATCATTTTGCCTTGGGTTGTAGATCTTTGAGAAGGTCAAGCCTAAGTCTCGCAGTATTTTATATGAGCCAGAACTCTCCTCTGCACCGTCCTGGACTGGGGGGTATAGCTCAGTGGTAGAAAAGCAAGGCTCTGAGTCCAGCACCGAAACAAAAGCCACACTTTCTGTGCCCCCCACCTTGATGAAGGTGCATGACACATGTGTGCATGCACACACACACTCACACACACACATTCACACACACCATTCTTTCAGAGCCAGATTGCATAGCTGGCTTCCAAACAGGTAAAGTCAGGCTTGATGGATATAGGGAAGACCTTCTGGTAGATTACATCACATTTCCCTCTTGGAAAGAAGGTTACTCAACTCCAGGGAGCAAGGCTAGGGAATTAGGCCCTGTAGAAGATAGACCCAGAGACTTCCACATTTTAACGAAGTGCTGGAAATTTGAATCTATACATGAAATCTTCTGATTTTTAAATGTTGGCTGAAATATATTAAACATTATTCAAGCCAAACAAAATTTTTCAACAAGCTTCCTGAATCGAGCCCCAGCCTGCCAGCTTCCTACTTTTGCTGTCAAACATGGGCTGCATTTTCTAGGAATTACAGCTTTCAATATCTATCTCTCCTTTCTTACATAGTGTGGGGGGGTGTCGAGGGTATTACGGACTCAATCCAGGGCCTCACTTAAGCTGGGCAAGTGCTCTACCACTAAGCTATGTCCCCAGCTCTTTTTATTTATTTATTTTTATTTGGAGATATGTTTTCACTAAGTTGTCTAGGGCCTCACTAAGTTGCTGAGGCTGGCCTCAAACTTGCTCTCCTCCTGCCTCAGCCTCCAGAATTGCTGAGATTATAAGCATGAGCCCTCTGTGCCTGGCCTCTCTGTCTTAACAATAACTATTGGTGTTTACAATCTGCTAGATGATTGATCTGATGCTTTCACAAGCATTATTTCATTTGAACCTGACAACGGTATAAATCAGTTTTCATTATTGTCATTTTATAGACAAGGAAACTGACACTCACTATGGATGGCACCTTCTATGTACCCTCAAATGGCAGGATGGGAAAAGAATGGGAAAAGTGGTAAACAGGCTACCTTCATCCTCTTTTTTCCATTTTTTTTTCCTGTGGGTTAACACCTAGACTTTGTGCATTTTATTTATTTTTCTTTAAAGAGAGAGGGACAGGAGAGAGAGAGAGAGAGAGAAACAATTTTTTATTTAGTTTTTTGTGTGGTCTGTTGTTTCTCTGAAACTTTGTCATGTACGTGGTGCTGGAGTTTGAACTCGCGTACTTGCACATGCCAGGCAAGCGCCGTAACGGCTAAGCCAGCGCCCCAGCCCCTCCATCCTCTTTCTTAAGGGCACTAATCCCATTCACCTCTCAGCATCATCATACCAAGGATTAAGTTTCAACATATGAATTTTGGATACTTTCATCCTGAAGGCAATTTCAAATTGCACACACACATTTCACCCTTAGCAGGGATCTAGGTTCTATAAGATGCGTTTGTCTACGACATTACCAAGTCTATAAATGCCAATTTATATCTATTTTACACAAAAAGATATGTATAACGCATTGATCACTAAAAAAAAAAAGCAGCTTTCAAGATGGCCTGTATACTGTGTAACCATTTTGCTATATTTCCAAGTATGTGTGTGTGTGTCAATGTGTATATGTCTGCATGTGTATAAAAGAAAAAGAAATGGAAGGAATAATAGCAAGATATTAGCAATGATTTATTTCTGGGTAGTAAGATTTCTGGGTGTTGAGATTATGGTGGTTTCATTTTCTTTTTATTTATCTGTAATTTCTAATTCTTCTCAAATGCTCGTATGATAAGGGGAAAAAAAGCTGTTGCTTCTATTGTTGATGTGGATTGAACACAGAGCCTATAGGATTTAAAATACATTTTTAAAAATCTTTTGAGTGAGTAATATCCATAGCATGAAATTTCTGCCTAATGGACCTCCTCTAGATGGAATTGTTTATAAGCATCCTAAGCACCCTCTTGGGATGTTAAAGCTAGTATTAGTTGTTTTTTTTTTTTTTTTTTTTAGAAAGAGAGAGAGAGAAAGAAAGAATCAATTTTATTTAGTTTTTCACATGGCTTTTGTTGCTCTGACACTTCATGGCGTATGTGGTGCTGGGGTTCGAACCCGTGTACTAGCATATGCCAGGCAATCATCATCACCACTGAGCCACCGCTTCAGCCCCAAATGCTTCTTCTTTGATATAAACTAAAGCCCTATTCTATGACACTTCAAGGGAATTGGAACGCAGGGCCTGTAGGTAGCCTTAAAAACCTTCAGACCCTCAAAAGGTCTAGCTTTAGAGAATTCTCATTTTGTTTGTTTGGGTGGATTTTTTGTAGAGATTGAACCCAGGCTGTTTTAGCACTGAGCTACATCCCTACTCCTTTCACACATTCTCACTTTGGTCTGTCATGCCATATACCTGACCCTGCACAGCACCAGCAAGTCTGTTGGCTTGGCCCATCCCATGCCACCTGGTAAACTCCTGGCCTTTGGGCGCCTTCTTCACCGGGCCTTGACACCCTCTCCGTCTACCCCACTGGGAACGCCCCATCTCGACTTGCCTTTGCATTTCCGTTCTGAACTCCCCATCTAAAATGACCTTTATTCTCCCCATCAGGATTCTAACTCATAGCAGCTTTTCCAGTACTGGGGATCAGACCCACAGTCTTGCACCTGTGCCAGGCAAGAGATCTACCACTGAGGTACAACCCCGGTCCCATTCTGAGATTGTAATGACGAATACAGACATATGGGTCTAGGTTCTAAGAAAGCATGTTGCTGGAAGAAGACACAAAGGGAAGTTAGAGAGGATGAGGTTTATTGTGACTGGGCATAAGAAACACTGGCAGGTCTGTAGATTTGTAGAACACTTGAACATAAACCACAGGTTGGCTTTATCTGCTTCTCAGGAGCTCGATGCTTGATTTTTATTCCATTTAATTAATTTATTTTTAGGTCATGGTCCTGGGGATTGAACCACTGAGCTACATCTCCAATCCTTTTAGGTTTTATTCTAAGACAGGTTCTCACTAAGTTGTACAAGGTGGTTTTGAACTTGTGATCCTCCTGTCTCAGCCTCCGGAGTCCCTGGGATTACAGGTGTGCACTATTGCACTTGGCTCTCTCTTGCTTTTGACACCACCACTTTTTAAATGATGCTACAAAACTGGGCCCCTTGCAATCTATGATGACTTTCTCTTTCTTTCTCTCTCTCTTTATAATGAGAGAGGGACAGTGAGAGAGAGAGAGAGAGAGAGAGAGAATCAATTTTATTTAGTTTTTCACATGGCTTTCATTGCTCGGAGACTTCATTGTGTACATGGTGCTGGGGTTTGAACTTGTGTACGGCACATGCTGGGCAAGCACCGTAACCGCGGAGCCATCACTCCAGCCTTATAATGACTTTTATAACTGCAAGACTAGTGTCCACAATTTGCCTCCCCCACTTAGCAAGGCTTTCTCCGTTCAATTCCTGAGCAGCAGCTTGATGAAGCCAAAAGGCAGAAGCTTCTTTACCTCTGACTTACTCAGCAAACTTGGGGAGGTATATAGTGGCCTTGCCCTTGGACATT
>PVKS010027968.1:0-26979 GCA_004027875.1 Aplodontia rufa
TTTTTTTTTTTTGTTTTTTTTTGGTGGTACTGGGTATTGAACCAAGGGTAGCTCTACCACCAAGCTTCAGTCCTTCGTATTTTTTTAATTTTGAGACAAGGACTCGCTAAGTTGCCTGGGCTGGTCTTGAATTTAGATCCTCCAGCCTCAGCCTCCCGACTCACTGGGATTACAGGCGTGTGAAGGATGCCTGGCTCCTTCTTATCGTCTTCTGGAAGATGCTCTCGAGCAATGTTCTGCTGAGGTTTTTGTTTGTAGTAGATCCTTGTTCGTCTGCTATTCTTGTCTCAGGCCACTGGTGGCCATTCCTGCTCTCCTGGGGACTATTCCCTAATTTAAAGGATCTTGCAGCAATTTTGAAACCAAGTGCCTGAGCTGAACCCGAGTAGTCCCACTCCAGTCTGTTGGCCGCGTTGGTGAGTCCCCGGCTCTGGTTCCTTCTGAGGCTTCTCACAGTCTTGGCGGAGCTGGAGGGGTAGCACTAAGGGGTTAAGAGCTCAGCCTAGATCTCTGGTCAGCTAATTCACTATTCCTGCCCCCCTAGGATATGAAACAAAATTGCTTGCAGATTTTGCCAACTTAAACTCCACCTGGAAGGAGGAAAAACATCCCCTCACTCACCCCCTGCTTCTTTTGATACTAAGAGAGCAAGAAAAGGAGAGATTAAAATATTTACAAGTATCTGATCAGCCTCCTTCTTTTGGAAGGCCTGTGGTAGAGGAAAAACAGACATCTGTGAGCGCTTAGAGAGCGGAAAAAGAAACAAGCAGGCTTCACCGGGGGCCCATCGGGAGGTTGGCTGTGCCCCCCAGGGGAGGAATTTCTGTCCTGATTGTATTGCATCATTGGCCCACTGGGGACAGAGAGCGGCTGTGGACGCAGGAGGAGCGCGCTGCTATGCTGGGGGAGGACCTCTCAGTTTAGTTCAACTTACGTGCACAGTGCGTTAAAGTCTTAGGTCCAGGAGTTCCTCTGAAGCAGAAATTTCAGGGTCTGGAGAATGCCAGAAAAATGAAGCCTGAAGTGATGTTAGACTGTATAAAGACCTAAAAAAGAGGGCTCGAGAACAGTGATAACTCTTGGAGATGGGAAAGGAACCCAGCGATTCGGGGTCAGAGACTGGGATATAAATATGAACAATGACAGCGGCCATGGTAATGACAGCGATGGCGATGACGGGAACCACAGCACATATCTGAGTACCTGTTATGCCCCGACTGCTGTCCAGAACAGCACACATGGATTCGAGTTTATTCCTCACTATGAACTTCTGTGAAATAACTATGGCTGCCTCCATTTGTGGATGAGGGATGGAGCCACAGGGATGGGATATGCTGAGACTGGTGGTTTAGAGCTGTGCTGGGGACAACTAGACGAACTGGAGCCCAAATGTAAGGAAGAGAGAGGAGAAAGGAGTGGCAAACTTTTTTTTTTTTTTTAGGACTTCTATGTCTAGTTAAGTGGCCACAAATCTGGAAGTCTGCTTGAATTTGTGCCTCTCCCTCCCCTCCAGTTGCTCCTGTAATCTGCCTTTGGTCCACAGTGCCAAATTCTGCCACCATTGCTCTACCAGCTGGACTGTTTTATAACTCCAAGCTGATAAGCTGCCTTCAGCACCCCCACCCGTCTTCTGTATATCCCTACCCGCTCCTGAGTAATCTTTCCCATTCCCTGGCACCTTGTAAATACCTCTACGAGGTATTTAGCACATCAAAGGTAACTGTGCATTTATACGGTTGCCTATCTAGTCAAATGTTTGTTGGATAAAAGAGTGAGGTCACAATCAATGAGGAATCTGCACATAAAGTCAGAGGGATAAACCTGGGGCTCCTGTAGAAAAGGACTTTGTGATCCTAGAGTCCAAGAGCACCAAGAAGAAACAGATCAGTCCTTTGCTGGGGTTTTTCTGGAAGGTGTAGGTACTTTGCACCTATGAACTGAAGATATAAAACATTCTGGTAAGTCACAAGTACTGTGAATATCAAGAGTAGGATCCTTTGCCTGGTGGCAGCTGAAGGTGCTCCAAAATAACCAGAACCAGGGGCTGGGTACAGTATGTACACCTGTAATTCCAGCCAGTCAGAAGGCTGAGGCAGGAGGATTGCAAGTGTGAGCCAGCCTCAACAACTTAATGAGACCCTGTCTCGAAAAATTAAAAGGGAATGAAGCTCAATGGCAGAGCATCCTGGGTTCAATCCATAGGATCACAAACAAACAAACAAACAAAAAATCCCACAAAAAAACTAGAGTTGAGGAGCCAACCAAAACACCTTTTATTTATTTAATTTTTTGGGGGAGATATCTCACCCCCCCAAAGCCATCCCCACCTAATCATGGAAGAAAGTGACATGGTTGGGAAATTGACAGACTCTAACCAGTGAGCCACCTTTGGGAAAGGAGATTTCTAAGCCACTCTTCTGTCAAATGGTGAGTGTTTTCTTGAGCTTTCTTGCAGCACACGATCTACACTTGATCTTTAGGTGACAGAAGAAAGGAGATTTAGATTTAGAAGTATCCTCCCGCTTTCTTGCCAAGATTCTACAAGGTCAGGTGCATCTCTTATTTTATTTAAGGGTGTTATTAGAAACACCAGACCATGCTGGGCCCAGCTGGCATTACTCCGAATGTTCATTTCTTTGGATGTATAACAGGAACAAGGCGTGATAAGAGTCTGATGATGGGCTAGAGCAGAGAGAAAAATCTGGGGTGGATTATTTCACAAGTTGTTTTCTGCTTTTATCATGGGAAACAATGATTGGTGAACCCAGAAATGGAAGAGATCATATTATATCACCACTTTCAAGCTGTACTCTTGTTGCGACTAATAAGGCTAAGGCCCTCTTGCTGCTATTCTAGATGGAGAACTGTCTCATGGGTTATCGGTGACAGGCACAGCAGAGTCATGAGACATCTCTGAAGTCGGTGCTGAGACTGGCCTTGGGACTTCTGCTCCTGGTCATGGCGGTGGTGGGGAACGTGGACCAGTTCTTTCCTGCAGCCAGCACGTGCTTACTGAGCAGCTACTTTGTGCCATTTACTCTACTAGGAACTGTGGATGTATCAGCGAACGCAATTAAGTTCCCGTTCCCCTTGATTTAGTTGGAGGAGAAAAATAACTATTAAGTTTATAAGATTTCAGGTAGTAGTAAACGCTATGAGGAAAAACATCACAGAAAGGGGAAGGGGTGGAGTTCGTATCTTATAGAATAGTCAGAGAAGACCTGTTGCTCAGATGGGCAGAGCTCATATGAAGTAGGGGAAGGAGCCTCAGGTTGCCTGCCTCAAGCAGTCCAGGATGAAAGAACAGTTAAGAGCAAAGGCCTGAAGCATAGTCACGCTTAGCGCACTCCAGCAACAGCAAGGAGGCTGGTGCCACTCAAGTCACATGAGTGTGGGTAAGAGTCAAAGTCAGAGAGGAAGACATGGACAAGATCACAGGTGGCCTGTAGACCATGGACGGTTCTTGCGTCCTATTCTCATGACAGGGGAACCTTTAGAGAGCTTAAGCAAAGGGTAGACATGATTTGACTTTTGCAATAAGACTCTATCTGCTGCTATGTGGCTATATCAACAGAGGATCGTGAGTAGAAGCTAGGAGGCTTAGACTGGGAGTAGTAGTCCAAATACCACGATGCAGGCAGATTCCAGGCACATCTGAAAGGTTTGCCTGACTGGATTTGCTGATGGATTGATAGAGGATGTGGACAAAAGAAAGGCATTAAGGATGACCACGTTATTTGACCTAAGCAACCGGAAGTATGAAGTCACCGTTATTAAGATGGCTGAGCAGGTTAAAGAGCTACCAGAAAGGGAAGTGGAGTTGCTGGGCATGTCTCAGGAAATCTGGCCATAGAGGGAAGGAAAGAAATTGGGGAGGGGGTGGTTGCTAGCTGGAGGGGGATATGGAGTCAAGAAAAAAATTTTTTTTTGTTTGGTTGCTTTTGCTTATGGGAGATAGTTCCACATGTTTGTAGTTAATAGATATAATCTAGTGCATGGGAAAAATTGAGGGTGCAGGACAGAGTCTACCTAAACATAACTTTCTCCCTTTTTATTGTACAGCTTGGAGGAGTGATCAATGTGTTCAGTAATTGTTTGTGGTTGATGTTTCTATGAATATTTCTGGCATTTATTTCCCCTTTAGGCCAGGTTGTTTCCCACAAATGTGCCCATGGAACTAGAACAGATCAATTTAATGATGAATATGCTTTGAAAAATCAAATCCCCTGACTTTTGTCCACGAGACCTCGTTAGTTATTCTCTTATCACTTAGTTGTAGAAGTGTGAGTTCAATCAATAATAACAAGTTACTATTATTGAAAGCTTAGTATGTGCTTTACATGAATTACCTCTGTGAAACATTGCTGTGACGTAGGCACTATTGATTAACTCAGGGTAAAGATGAAGAAACTGAGTTTCAGAGGTTAGACTTATGCCAGGGGTCCAGCAAGGAGACAGATCCCACTCTTCCTGATCCAGATGTTCTGGAGAACTGCGTCTCCCGGGACCCCGATCCCGCCAAGAAGCCCGAGTCCAGGCAATGGTCACTGCATCTTTCCTTCTCCAGGCTGAGCGATGAAGAATGTCCTGGGGCTCCCTGGATGACCTGCTGTCCCTTTGCAGAAGCTCACCCAGCGTCCAGGCTGTGCGACACCATCTGGACTCAGGCAGCAGGGGGCGCTCTCCTGCCACAAGAAGCTGTGCAGACTCACCCAGCTCCACACTTTGGGGACAATTCCCAGTGTCCACCAGCTCTGGCCACCAGATTTTCCCTCTCCTGGTTCCTTCCCCACCAGGGCTTACTGTGGCTGCTGCTGTTAACAAAACTACTTCACAGGATCAGGAAGAACCTTTCTATGAAGATCTCTGAAAACCCTCTGTGAAAAGGTCCTGGAGCAGGGGTGGGGTAGTGGTGGGAGGTTCAGGTCTTTGGCAAGGGGTGGCTGATTTGAAAGAAGTGGGGGCCCAAACGGATGGGGCAGTAGGCTGAGGCCCTGGCCTCTGTGCTGGAGTCTGCCGAGAACTGTGTAGCTCTGGCCTGGGATGCTGTGCGGATTTGGTGCTGGGCAGGCAGTCAACATACATGGGCTTTCTCTCCTAAATTCCCAGCTGAGCTGGCTTCTTTCTAAGGCCCCAACTGCTAGAACCACCTAAATATAAATTTCTGATTGGAAAACCAGATTCCTGAATCTGCAGGGATGAAACAAAGCAAGAGAAGCTCCAGCCTGTGGCTTTGAAGCAAATGTCACATGAGCAGGGTGAAGAGGGAAGCAGGTGTTGTTAACCCTTCCAGCCTCCTCTGCCCCTTCTCCAAGGACACCACTGGCCATTTGCTGCTCTGGTGTCAGGGGAGGAGCAGTCATCCCTAGGGAGGGTCAGAATCAAAAGGAAGCCATGTGGTGGGCGCCTGAGCACTGGCGCCACCCCAGCTGTCAGCTGCATGTGACTGCTTCCAGCCTGACCAGAGGCTCCCCAGGCCACAGAGGGAGAGCAGGGACACAGCTGCTCCTGCTGGGATCATGGCAGTCTGTAGTTTCTGGGATCTATACGATCAGACCAGGGAGCAAAGATGTGAGGGAGGAGGAGGCATGGGAGGCTCCCGCTTTGTAACTGAATCCGGATTTGGCTGGGCTGCAGTTGCCCTTCCCCTGCTGGCAGCCCCCACAGTTCCTGATTAATTCAGACTTCCGCAGCGTGGCCACTACCTGGGACTCCCAGAGGCAGTTGTGGGTGGCAGGAAGCAACCAGAGTCCTGGCATTGCCTCAGACACAAATCTAGTCCTTGATTTGGGAGCACTGGCTCTGTCCCCGCCCCAGCCCACCGATGTGCTCAGAAGCAGGGGGGGCACCCACTGAGGAGCACTGCAAGCCCCCTCCTGCTAAAGATTCTTTGCGTTTCCCCTTCACCTTTGGAAGCACCCTCGGAGAGCCTTTCTGATGGTTCCGGTGTGTTTAGAGCTCTAGCTCCCCTACCCTGCACCAGCCAAGAAGAGCCGCACTTCCTGTGGGCTAGACCTAAACACAGATCACATGTACAACAAGTGTCAATCACCTACTGAATACAAGAAACAGTCCTCGAGGGGCTTGTCATCCAGTAGAAGAGATGAGACCCCAATGCATGGGAAGTTCAGTAACAGGGAACTGTGCAAGTAACTGCTTCGGTGACAGTAGAAGAGATGTCGCAGGTCCCTTTGTGATGAATTATCAGATGCATGGTTCTGACAGTGATTGCTCTCCCGGTTGAGGGAGAGAGGGAGACTTCAGGCCTGCAAGGTTGGGAAGGGCTGTGCTGGAACAAGGTGGGGGTGAGAGCAAGGTTTGCATTTGCGGTGCTTCTTGAAGGCTGAATGTATCAGATTTTTGAAAAAGAACTCAGGTTCCAGGGCTGGTGTGGTGGCTCGGGGGTTACAGGTCTTGCCCGGCATGCGCAAGTACATGGGTTCAAACCTCAGCACCCATGTACACAACTAAGTGTCAGAGCAACAAAAGCCATGTGAAAAACTCAATAAAAATTGATTCTCTCTCTTTCTTTCTCTCACTGTCCTTCTCTCTTAAAAACAATGAAATAAAAAAAGAACTCAGGTTCCTGTTTTGTTTGGAAAACATGAAGGACTAACTCTCCTTTCTGAATTAGTGCCTGATTCCAGGTTACTGCCCCTCACATCATCAGGGTGCCCAGAAAATATATTTTATAAATAACAATGATCTCTTAGAAGCATCTACTATGTGCCAATTATTGCATGGGGCACTTTTAAAAAATCATTTCTGGTATTTTCAGTAATACTCATTGGAAGATTATCCCTACCCTAATCTTCAAAAGAAGCATAGATATATTGCCCAAGGTCAAGGGGTAAGTCAGCGTGAAGCTAGGCTTTGGGACCTTACACCAAAACTGAAGGGCTGGGGTTTGCAGAAGGTGTCCCATCTGTAGTTGCTTTCAATGGGTTTCTGGTACGGATGCTGAATTTCCTAGCTTCGAGCAGACTGCTGTCTTGAAGCCCTCCTGAAAGACTTCAGAGGTTGAGGACCCAGCTTTGGTATTATTTTCCTCTTTTTTTTTTTTTTTTTTAGGATGGGGAAGAGACACCCAAACAAGTGCTGCTAAGAGAAAACAAAACACTAGGGCAGAGAGTGCCTAGAGATTTTAGAATAGGGTAGAAGGTCTGAGCCACAGGAAACCGAAGGCAGGGATCTCAGTGATCCAAAAGTTCCTTGAGAAAATGAATGGTGCACCCTCGTTTCAGGCCTCCTCACCACCCTGGACCCCCTCCACCCTCCCTCTCTACTGGTGCGGTTGAGGAGCTCAAGCCCAGATCCTGAAGGTTGCTGAAATCTTGGTCTGGGGGGTGGGGAGAGGCCAGCCCTGCAGCCCCCAACTTCCAGGTCCTCAGCACTGGAGGACTGGACAGGGCCATGTGATTTGGGATTGAGCTGTGGACAGGCACCCTTCTGACCTGGCACTTTGGTGAAGTGTAGTATAAATACCTCCCTTCCCTCTGCTCTGCTTCCCTGACTGCAGAAATGAGGTGACTCATTCTACCTTCTGTTCTGTTCTTGTGGGATCTCTGATCCACTTGGCACCCATCTTGGTCTGTTCTGGCTGCTAGAACAGCATGCCATAGACTAGGCGGCTTCCAAACAACAGAAATCTCTCTCAGTTCCAGAGGCTGGGAAGTCCAACGTTAAGGAACTGGCGGATGCCGTGTCTCATGGCCGGTTGTCTTCTCACTGTGTGGAAGGAAGAGGGAGCTTCTGGGGTCTCTTTCATAAGGGCACACATCCTGTTCATGAAGGCTCCACCCTCACAACTTAATCACCTCCCAAAGGTTCCACTTTTTAAAACCCTCACATTGGAAGTGAGGATTTCAACATATGAATTTGACGGGGACACAAACATTTAGTCCATAACAGCAGCCTTCAAAAGCCTTTAGAGTTCAAAAGTTATCCAATGTGAAAGTAACGTAAAACCATGCTCTGGAAAAAAAATATACAGAGGGTGCATGAGTATAAAAAAGAGAAACAGGACTCCTCTACCCTTCACAGGTAACTATTGTGACATTTGGGTGTGCTCTGGTTGTAACGTTAATTTTTAAATGCACATGATGAAACTATAAACAACTTTATATCCTATGCACTGATTCAGCATTTCCCCAAATTATTTATAAATTCTTTGTAAAGGACATCATTTCAACTACTATGTAAAAGTGATACGACGTGGAGGTGGCATAATTTATTTAACCCCCACATGACTGAACGTTGGAGTAGTTCCAGCTTCTCGCTACCGTAAGTCACATCACGATGGACGTATTTGTGCATAAGGATTTTCAACGTTGTAGTTTATAGCCTCAGGATGGATTCCCAGAAGTGTAATCACGAGGTCAAGAGTAGGAACATGTTTAAGACTCTGAATTTATTTTTTCCAAATTACTTTTCAAAAGGGTTATATTAATTTACATTTTATTAGGTATCTATGAAAGTGTTAAACATGTCTCACTTTGCCCAGCAATCAATATACTCTTTCACAATTAGTTTTAACGCCCAATCTCTCTCCTTGTAAAACAAAGCGTTGCGGAGCAGGCTGGAGTGTCCTCGACCTTGTCCTCGCTCTCCTCCTCTCCTGTGGAAGAAGCCAGGGCTCGTGGTGGGCTTTCGATTCTTCCTGGCCCTTCTCTTTGCTTTCACACGCATGGCTCCAGTGTCATATTTGATTCCATACACCTGCTGATATTTTAAAATATGTGTTCTTTTTCTCCTCCCAGAGCAGAGGCTGGCAGGGTTTTTCTGTAAAGAGCAGGTGGTGAGAAAGTCAGGCTTTGTGAGCAGTCTCTGCTGCGGCTTCTGAACCCTGATGTAGTAGCACAAAAGCAGCCGTGGGCAACACACAAACAAGCATGGCCGTGTTCCAATAAAACTTTATTACCAAACAGCCATCAGGCTCGATTTGGCCAAAAGGCTGTTCGAGACTGTGAGTTCTCTGGGTCAAAGGCCAAGTGGATTCCTGGAGTGGGGTTCTGCACAATTACCCTTGACAACAACCAGGTGGGAGTATGGACATTTTCAGTACTGAGCTGGAGGGCTTGAGGTGGGTGGGAAGGGCATGGGGCTCGCATGCTGCACCGTTCCCTGAAACTCCCCCTCCTAGAGGGAGGAGGGAGAGGAAGAGAAAGGGACCTTCCAAAATGACTTGAGCCATTTTGGCCCTGGGAGTGGGGAATTAAAGACTGCCCCGCAACCTTTCTCTGCTCCCCACCCTTGGCTGACCCCAAGCACAATTCTTTTCTCTGGGAAAGATGCATACCAGGCAGGGTAACAGCTAGGGGCAAAAATAATGCCTCCATGGGTGAAGGAATAGCAATAACAGCCTTTCTCCAGCACTTACCACGCACCAGTGTGCAGCAGGATCCTATGCAATGCACCCTAGAGTGGAACGGTATTGCCCACAGTGAGGTCAGCACTATGGTTACTCCTGCTGCATAGAGGATGCTATGGTTTGGATGCTGACTGTCCCCTCAAGGTCCACGTGTTAAGGCTTAGTGTCCAGGGTGGAACCCTTAGGAGGTGGGGCTTATGGGGAGGTCCTTAGGTCACTAGAGCTTGTCCTCAAAGGAGATTATGGGAACCTGGTCTCATCCTCCTTCTCTGTTTCCTGGCTGATGATGTAAGTGGCTTTGCTCAGCCACGTGCTCACCGCCATTGCTGTCTAGCTCACCCAAAGAGACCCAAAGTAATGGAGCCACTTAATTGTGGACAGGAGCCTCCAAAACCATGTGCTGAATAAACTTTTTATAAGTAAATTCTCTCAAGCATTTCATTATAACAGGATGCTGACTAACACAGATGAGGACCTAGAAGAATAAAGATTAGGTTCAGTACTTGGCCCAAGTATTCACAGCTAGTATTACAGGAGCCCCTGATGGGGCAGAGTCCAGTGCCTCCGCTCCTTACCACAACTCTGATTGTGTTGGTGGCAGACCCTTCTCATCACCTGCCCCAAATCAATTCTACTCTTCTTCTTTAGTGTCAGGACCCTGGACAACATGCCCAGGTGACAAACTATAATTTCTAATCTCCTCTGCTTCGTCCTGAGATGCAAATGGAAGCTCTTTGGCTCTGGCTCTTTCCTGCTGCTTGGAATGCAACCATGATGACCGGCGCTCCAGCAGCCATGTGAAGCCACTTTGTAGATGGAACCTTGTGCTGAGGATGGTAGAGTTGAAACCCAGTGATCCTGACAGCTACCAGTTCAGCAATGGGCTGCCTTATTCTGGTCTTTATTCCTTTTTTTTTTTTTTTAAATACAATGAGACATAAATCTCTACCTTGTTTAGGCTACATCGATCAGTTCTCTCTTACAGGAAGATAAATGCAATTCCTAAGTGTTAAAGCCCAAGAGAAGAAACTAGAGCCGCTCTTAAATGCACAAGAGATTTGCTAAGAGGAGCCCATCTGGCAGGATCCAAATGTACATCTCTTTCCCCGTCCCCAATTCCAGAGTCGTCAACAGCAGTGGAAGTGAATGATGGAACTATGTGCCAGGGATTTAAAAGAAGTGGAACCCAAGGGAAGGGCAAGAAACAAGTCTACGGGAGAAGAAAGAGGGCATTTCCTTACCAACTTTGAGAGGAGTGGCCACATAAGACTAAGAGCTGAGGTTGAAGGCCTGTGTTTTTTGAGGTGCAGGACCCAAACTGTCTGTGGACTCAGAACAGATTAGACAATACAGCATAAACCTGAGACAGAGGACTGTCTTTGATGGCCTGGATCCAGTCCTAAATTGCAGGCCACTTAAAACCGGCACGTGCCCTCCTTCCCACTGATCAGTGTACTAGTGAGGGGTTGCAGAGTACTATGAGTGTGGTTTGGTGGAAATGAAGCCAGCTAGAGGCCTGGTGCAGGAATATCCATGTACTGTTCCAGTAAGTGACTAAACATGCCAAGTCCACCTGTCACCAAAGCTGAGCGACTTAGGGTAGTTCAGTAGGGTCCACCTTCAGAGATTTGTATCAGGATCCATCTTTAGAAAGATATCATCTTTAGAAAGAACAGATTTTTCATCTGCCTCTGTCTACATGCTCTGATCTCCATGGGCAGAGCAATATGGTCGAAGGAGAGATTCTCCAATGGAAGAGACTCGGTTCCAGGCGGCAAAGATAAAACTTGTCTCTGGAACTTTGGTTTTGGGATACCATTGGGAGCTATGTACATACCTCCCAGTAGTATAAAAATGGCACATTGATATCACCAGCAGGAAGTCGGAGGCTCACAGTGGAGGCTATTGGAGGCCAGGTGAGGGGGTGAGGTTAGCAGAAAACCCATTCTGTGAGAGGACAAAGGTACAGGCCAAGTTGAAGGTCTGGATCTGAGCTGAAACAAAGAGATGGAGAATTATTACTAATAAATACCTTTGGAAGAGAATGGCCCTATGCGGTTAACCTTGAAAGAAAGTCACCTATGGAGGCTTCACTCCTCACCCTTGTCCTGACAAGTGAGCATTTCCAAGTTCTCCCTCAGACTACTCTCTATCAAAACAATCTGTAGATTTCCCTCCAGTCGGCATATTGGCTGCAGAGATAATGTAGGTATTTTCAGTCAGCCTGAAGCAGGAAAGATAAGACCGGGAGAAGCCAGGGAGAAGTTGATTGAGTGACCAAGATAAATTTACTGTACCACAGGAAATCGAAATGCAAAAATAAGGATTGGGAGCAACTGAAATATTTAAAAAGATAGAGAAGGGACGGGCAGTCCAAGGGAGCAGCTTACCCCTTCATCGCGGAGCTCTTGAATATTGCAAAAGATAATAGGGTGGAGAAAGGACCAGAATAGAAACTAGCCATTAAGGGAGACAGAATGACAGGGTTTGGCTTACAAATGGGAATATAATTAAGAAAGGAGGGGAAGTGAGGAAGAGTTTGGGGCTCATCTCCTTGGCCTCTGGTCTCACTTAGGTTGTGATTTCTGCCTCCAAGAAACCTTCCTCTTATTCTCCCCCTCGGGGGTCTGTGAGGCCAGAGCTGTAGCATCCTTGGTCTGCAGGCATGGGGGTGTTGGTTAGAAGTACCAGTTGGCTTGGCTGCTGTAACAAAGAGACCCACTTATAACTGAGTAGTTTATGGAATATGGGAATTTGCTTCTCTGTTATGGAAGACTTGGAGGTGAGCTTTCCACCCAGTCTGCGAGGGACCCAACTCCTCCACTAGGCCTTGCTGTTGTCTGCAGGGCTGTGGCCTGGCTGCCATGGCTCCAGCCACAGGGACAGGGAAGAGGCTAGAGAAAGCACAGCCACATGCCCCTAGCCTCAGGCTTGGATATGGCCCTCTTTTCTGCTCACATTCCTTCCAGGACCTCTTATTTACATGCAAAGAGGCTGGGAAACGGAATTTCATCACGTGCTTGGGAAGCAGGGGGAGTGACAGAGCTTCAACAGTGTTCCAGACCATAGAGAAGCAGTTGGAACAAGCGGCTGAGGCACTGGCGGGCAGCAGCCCCCAGCAAAAGCTTGATAGGTGCAAGATCTGCACCATGACTTTGGGACCTGGCCTGGGAAGAAGCCCACAGCAGCCAGTGACTGACATCCTCTGTCGGGACCAGCAGGGGCTGGCAGATGCACTTGGTCAAAGAGTGGCAACATCCCACCCCACCTCCTTGCAAGTGATCAGCCCCCTCCCCTACAAGAGGGCCGAAGCGCTTCTTCCTACTTGTCATGAATGGGGACATGACTTGCAGAAAGTCTCCCTTCTGATCCTCCCCACTCCAGAGGAAAATTGAGGATGGAAGGACTTTGCACTAGACCATCAGCAAGGTAAGGGGTCTCCTTCACAGGAGGAGACAGAAGTGGGATGTTCCCATCCATAGGCCCCAGTCCGCTGGAACCCAGCCTGCGTTCTCCGAAGGGCCTGGCTTGCAGATGAACCAATTGTCAGGCACTGGTGACCTCTTCAGAGCCAGTGGCTTCAGATCAGCCTTCACAATATCTTTTTCCCAGGGCCGTCACCTCCACAATCAATACACCCACATTGTCAGAGGCTGGCTGCTGGGCAAGCCAGATCTGACGGTTCCAACCCCGCTCTATGTTTAAGAATAAGAAAATCTATGCATAAAACACTAAATGATTCAGAGGGCATGGTGCTGCTTATCTATTTTTCCTTTTCTTTATATCATCAGCTTGGCATTTCTTTAAAACAATGAAACCATTTTTTTCTTTCGACATGAAACGTGGCCTCCGAGACCTTGCCTCAAAGTCAGGAGATCTGGACTCTTTTGGGGTCTCTGTAAAGATCTGCTGTAAGCAATTCTCTCCCCGAGGTCTCTCCGCCGTGTGACCTGGAAACCGGCTGGGTGCTCGTTGCTCAGGAACTTGCAAGACAGAGCGTGTTTATGCTAGAGGGATGCTTCGGATTCTAAAACTGCAGTTGTGCTGGGCTGTGTCATTTGGGGCAAGGTAACTGGACGCCACTCTTCAGGGTGGCTAAGGACTTCAGAGCTTGCCCCTTACCTTGTTTTTGCTGAACTCTTTGGTCTTATTTAGACACAAAACCTTGAAGAAACCTACTTCCTGATTCCCAAGAGGATCCTTCTTCCTTTCCTTCCTTTCCCGGTCGATGCGGGCTCCCATCACGACACTTGCTCATCAATCTTCAAACTTTGAAATGGAGAGCATAAAGCTCTTTTCCTTCTTTTTTAAAAATAGGGTTTATTTTTCACTCCCCATGTAAGTCATGCCAATTCAATATGAAAAATGGGAAATAGTCACTCGGCGACGGAACTAGGCTTGGCGGTGAGCCGTGATGGTCCCCTCTCAGTTCCTTGCATGTGGCTGTGGATTCGGCTTTCCCTTCTCTTGCTTTTTGGGTACTCCCAGGTATTAATTAAAAGCCTTGTTTCTTCAGGTAATAAAATGCCAAGTTCCAGGATTCTATCAAACTCTAGTACAATTTATAACCTCCCCCCTTCCGGAGCGTGGCCCGAGGGTCAGCGCCGTCTGCTTTCTCCCTCACTGTCCTGATCCTCCTGCTGCTGCTGGTAGGTTGGCCCTGCCTGGTCCAGTGTGCGAGGATGGAGAGGGGCTTACAAGGCCAGCAAGGTCTTGGTGACTGGAACAGTTGTCACCTGGTATCCTCTGGGTGTGCTTCTCCCATGGGCATTCTCTGGGGGTCTTTGGAGACCCCAAGCTTTTCCCCGCATGGCTGGGATTTTTTTTACTTCCTGGACAGCACTTTCTCCAACTGGCTACATCAATGGCTCGTTGAAGGCTCTCAGCCGGGAGCACCCTGCTTCTAAGGGAGGGGTCCACATCTGATCCATAGCAGGCAGCTTCCTAAGGGAAGTCCACATCTGGGACGTGGGAAACGCACCTGTGTCTCCGCATCGCCAACGCAGGGGTGCGGCTGTTCCCATCACCGCCCTGCCTCCCGAAGGCTCCTCAGAGCTGGCGTGCCCGTTAGCCCTTTGATTTTTTTTTTTAATCTTTGATTTTTTAGGTGTAAGTCAGTTGTATGCCTGCGGCCTTCACATCCCAGGGACATAAGATGGAATTCTCTGAGTGGCTGAGTTCCCCTCACCCTTGTATTCAACAACACACTCTCTTTAAGGAATCTTTACTCTCCACCTCTTCATCCTGATTCACGCATTCACTGACTTCTCTTAAATAGAATGGAAGTCAACTACATGTGGAGGCACATGCCTGTCGTCCCAGTGACTGGGGAGGCTGAGACAGGAGGATTGCAAGTTTCAGGCCAGCCTGGGCCACTTAGAGAGGCCCTGTCTCAACAAAAACAAGCAAACAAACAAAAACCCCCCAAAACAGACAAACCAAAAAACCCACCAACAGCTGGGGATGCAGCTTAATGGTAGAGCACCTCTGAGTTCAATCCCTGATGCTGGAAAAATAAATGAATAAACAGACAGACAGACAGACTAGAAGCCAGTGATGTTCAAATGCCAACTGAATGGAAGTTGTGGCTGGCAGTCCATCATCATGCTTCACTCTGAATCTATTGCTGGGATTGGAAATGGTTTGAGGGTGACCCCAAAGGGTTCATGTGTTGAAATTTAATCCTTATCTTGAGATTTTAAGAGCGTGGTTTCAATACAAACATGGCCTTAAAGGTGAGGACTTTGGAAGCTAATTAGAGTTAGAAAAGGTCATCAGGGTGTTGGAACCCCCACAATTGAATGCTGATGGTTTTATAAGAAGATACACTAGAAGACACACATGCACACACACGTGTATACACACATGCATGTGCACACATACATACATGCACACATATGTACACACACATACACACTCCTGTCTTTTATCTGTGAGGCTCTGTGCTACAAGGTCATATGAAATGCAGCCCCTCAACCCAGGATCTCCAGAAGCATGTACCAAAGCAAACTTCTTCTCTTTATAAAGTTATCCAACCTGAAGTCCTTTGTTATGGTCACACAAACCAGATGAATGCACCTATTATTCTCCACTTTGGGCTTCAGTAAAAATACTGAGACAAAAATCCCATCTTA
The DNA here is from genome assembly GCA_004027875.1 of Aplodontia rufa. Taxonomy (NCBI): domain Eukaryota; kingdom Metazoa; phylum Chordata; class Mammalia; order Rodentia; family Aplodontiidae; genus Aplodontia; species Aplodontia rufa. Next base: position 15,505 of record PVKS010027968.1, read on the forward strand.
ACATCTAGCTGCAGTAGATGAAGTAGCAATTTATGGCTCCAGATTCGTTCCAGCTGAAGATCATGTCCCTTCATGATGCACTTCACTGTCCCTCCTGTCCACGGGTGGAGCAGTCCTCTGCCGCTGGCTTTGGGTCCTGGTTTGTCTGCACAGAATGTGGCACAAAGAAAGGCCAGGAAACTTCTGAAACTTTGCAGGGGTCCTTGCAGCTCCTACCTTTGCTCTCCTCTTTTGGAATGTTGTCCTGAGACTGGGACCACCGAGAAGCTTGGACCGAGAGGCCACGTGGAGAGAGCGAGGCCCCCACCATGCTACAGCAGCACCAACTCTGAGAGAGGCCGCCCTGATCCTCCCACCCATTCAGCTGAACCTCCTGCTGGGAGCAGCTGCCCGAGTGGGTTCAAACAAAAGACCCTAGGAACCCCTGCCATCAAAAAGAATCGTGAAATAATAAATAGTTGTTGCTTTAAGCTACCAACTCACAAACAGGATGTGAGGAAAAAATAAATGGATATAGTTTGACGTCTCTGTGTTGAGGTGACTTATACAGTGACAGGTAACTGAAACAGCAGACTATCAGAAAGAGGGAAAATATTCACACATAATGCTGTCACCCAAAGGTGATCATTCTCAATACCTGTGAGCTTTGCCTTGCAGGGTCTTGTTTTTCCAAGACTTTATTCTGGAAACTTTCAAACATACGTTAGTAAGTGAATACTACCTGGGTGTGGTGGCGCACATCTATAATCCCAGCGACTCAGGAGGCTGAGGCAGGAGGATAGCAAGTTCAAAGCCAGCCTCAGCAACTTAGCGAGACCCTATCTCAAAACAGAAAAATAAAAATGGGCTGGGGATGTGGTTCAGTGGTTTAGTGCCCCTGGGTTCAATCCTTGGTAACCAAAACCAAACCAAACCAACCAAACAAACAAAAAACTCCATATCCACTTCTCAGATCCTGTAATGCCCCACTATCCACCAGCCTTTTCCATCTTTTGTTGCATTTCAAAGCTACCACGCTTCGCATCCTGTGCATTGTTTTAAACAGCCATAACAACACCTTATATGTAATCTTGTATCCTGTTTTATGCAATTATGTTGATATATGAACACATTTGAGTGTTACAAAGTGCTGGAAAATTATTTTTAATGATTGATAATATGCTCAGGGGATATACCGACATTTATTTTTCCATTTTCTGACCGTCAGGTATCTCTGATTTTTCTACTTTCTCCCCTATTATTCTAAACTGTGCATCAAACACCCTCATTTTCAGGTAATGAAAAAAGGCCAGAGGGCTTAAATGACTCATGTGGTTTGCTCTGGGATAAGAGACAGTATATAATTCTTATTAAATAAAATATTCTTTTCTCTTATGGGAGGCATAACCTTGTAGTGAAAGGCTCTTATCTTGGCATCAAAGAGAGCTGGTTCCATCACTTTTCGGCCATACGTTCTGGTCAAATTCACAAGCTCTCGAAAACCCTTTGTCTCCTCTATGAAATGGGAGTGGTGATTGTCTGAACCCCAGAGTGTTGCCAGAAGGATCAGAATGAGATCATTCATATCAAGCTCTCGGGACAGTGCCCAGCACTGGTCTGCAAGAGCATCATTTAATGCACATCCAGGTACTGGCACACACTGATGTGTTAACAAGTAGAAGTAGACAGAATTTAACTTATCAACAGGGAAAAACCAAATGCACCGCAGAAAGTTCACGAGCAGAGCACTCTGAGAGCAGCTGCCATGCACAAGTCCTACTGTTCTGGTGGCTTCCAGCAAGCATCCATTTGGATTGGTCAGTGACTGTGCTTTTCTGGTTGTTATAATTTTTGAGCAACACCCAAACCAGAGAGTGTGCAAGCCCAGTCCTTGGTAATCTTTACTTTGGGGGTGGGGGTGGGATGACATTACATTTGGAGTCCTCCGAAGTTGCCACTGACAGTGACAAGAAGATCAAAGCAAGGCATACGGGTCGAGGGTCCAGAGCAAATGTCAAGTCTTGTGTAAGGAGGCACCTCAAGGGCCAGAGCCTGTGTGCAGGAATGGTCAACAAAAAAGGGGGGCTTGGGCGGGAAAACCAGGTGACCGGTAAGTCAGAGAAGCTGGGACTTGACAACGAGAGGGGCTCTAGGGCAAGACGGAGAATGTTCTTGCTGAACCCAAACTGGAGGCATTTTGTGTGGGCAGGACAGCTTGTTTTATTATTATTATTGTAATTATATTATTATTATCATTATCTTGTAGTACTAGAGATTGAACCCACGGGTGCTCTGAGTTACATCCCCAGCCCTTTTTATTTTTAAATTTGAGACAGGGTTTTGTTAAGTTTTCCTGGATGACTTTGAACTTGCAATCCTCCGGCCTCGGGCTCCCAGGCTCCCAAGTTGCTGGGATTACAGGAGTGGGCCACCAGGCATGGCAGGATGGTTCTTTTTAAAAGGGCCAGGCTAGAAAGGACAAGTGTGTTTCTTTTCTCACAAATCTGGATTCTAGTGATAAATCTTAATAATCTCATCAAAGTCTCTGTCTTCATTGTTGTTGCTGATCGTCATTATTGACATCAACAACAGCATCCTGAAACGGAACAGTGAGGTTATCTGTGGATTAGGAGACCTTAAGCAAGGGACTCAGACCTCTGAGGTTATATTTGGCTATTCCTGACCCTCTTCCTCTTGCCTCCTAAGGAAAGGAACATTCTGAGCCTCAACCTGCAATCTTTCCTCCCTTAGAGAACAGAGGAGCAGCAAGCCTCCTTTGTACAGCCTCCCAAGCTAGGAGTGACCTCACCCTCTTCTCCAGCCCCTGTTTGCTGTAAACAAGAGAACAAATCAACATCAGAGGCATGGACTCAATAAAAAATGCACATGTAAGCCTAGCTCACATTCTGCTCCCGGTTGAAAAGGCAGAGAGGCCTCCCATCTTGCAGAAATGTCTTCTTAAAACTTTCCACTTCCCCAGGCACAGTGGTGCATACCCGTAATCCCAGAGGCACAGGAGGCTGAGGCAGGAGGATCGCAAGTTCAAAGCCAGCTTTAGCAACTTCGTGAAGTCCTAAACAACTTAGTGAGACCCTGTCTCAAAACAAAAAGGGCTGGGAATGTGGTTCAGTGGTTGAATGCCCCTAGGTTCAGTCCCTGGTACCAAAAAAATTTTCAACTCACTTGATCAAGTCAATTAGGAGTCCCAAAACTTGGGTACTTAAGTAGCAGCGAATCCCAAACTTTCCAGAGATATTTACCTCTCTCAGCTAGGAATTTCTCTTCCTGGTGGGGATGGGTTAGGAAAGAAAGAGATCAATGTGAAGCTGGAGGCTGATGGCTAGTGGCCTTTAGATTGCAAAGTCTGAGTAAACAGATTTAGCACACTGATTCAACATATTAATTGTTTGTTAACCTTTGTCTAACCTTTAGGAAGCCTCTGAACATGTGGATTTAAAACCCAGAGTACACTTGAGATATTCCCATGCCATAACCCACTTTTGCAAGGTGTTAAAACTCATTAATTTTCTGTTGAAGCTGGGCAGGAAAGGGGGGTTTGGAGGGATAAAGCATACCAAATCAAGAACTAATCAAGCAAATTAATGTATGCAGAAGGCTCTCTCCCAGCCTGCAGAAATACCCATTTGTTACCTATATAAGCTGTAATTACAGAAACAGGAGATGGAGTGTGATTTAAGGGTTGGGAGAGCAAACATAATAACAATAGCGTAATCCTAATAGCCATCATCACTCTAATAACATTGGCCCTTGGCTAACGCCCTCGTTTAGGGATCTCTGAGCATGTTAGAAACATTAATTAATCCTCTCGCTGCTGGTCCACAAGGGTTCACAGCCATTACCCGCTCTCACCTGAAGGGAGAGAAGGACATCAGAGCTGGGGAGCCCGGCAGAGGCTGGGGAATTCCACTCCCCAGGCACACCCTGCCCCTGTGCCCAAGCTCGCACCAAGCTGGAAGCCAGCTCTGGGTTGGCAGGTCGTGGCCTTTGTTCTCTCTTGCTTGAAAGAGAAGAATGGATCACCCATTTTTAAGTAACTGGGCCATCAGCCTTTCACCAATACGTCAGGCAAGGAGGAACCCTAAGAGGCCATTTGGTCCACATCTAGCCTTCCAACCTCCTCCAGTGACTGTTGCCCATCTGTCCCTTCAAGCCCTAGAGAAACAGATGGCTGATTCTTTGGGTCCTTTGGGCATCTCGGTTGTGACATCTGAGATTGTCTTCTGGTGTTAAGTCCCACTCACTGACTGCAGAGCTATTATATTTTGTCCGCCTTCCCCAGCCGACTTGGGACGGTAGACCCTCTGCTGGAAAGGAGCTGTATGAACACTTAGGATTGCTGCGGTTCACCCCCAGAGTTAACTTCGCAGTCCCTGGATTGCTTGTATCGAGGACGGATCTTTGGAGTCTGGCTCAAGTGGGCTGGACTCCCAGGCTGCGGAAGAGTCTCCCTCTGTCGAATGGTCTCCGCGATCCTCTCTACTCAGTCATTCATCTGAATGCCACTTCCTGCTTTTCTGAATGAACCAAACAAGTGCTCGGGGCTCTGGCCCTGTGCAGACGTTGTAAGAAAGTCCCTCTGTCCCTCCCTTGCTGAAGCATGCTCTGGCAAACCCGTCTCCCCCTTGCGCCGTCTGCCCCCTCCTCCACTCACCACCTTCTCTAATCAGTTGCATGAACCCTGGCTCAGCCTCTCTCCAGCTGGTGAATTGGAACACATTTCTCCATGTCTTTCTGCCTTGGTTTTGTGTATTGAAAAACAAAGTGGACACCATGACTTCCCAGGGCACAGACTGAGAGATAAAGTGACAACTTTGTTCCCGGTTTCACAAAGGGCAGCTGTAGAGGTCTCCGCCTTTTGGCTGGTCTGCTCCCTGCCCTGGAAATGAGAACCCTGCTTTCTTCTGCAGAGGGGTGGCTTCTAGATCCTCAAGTAGAGTCCTCGAAAGAAGTACCTGCCCTCCTGGGCTCCCCGAGCTGTGCTAGGTTAGCCCAGCCCCGCATCCTCTCTCCAACCCTCATGTCCACCAAATGAGGCCTGCTCCCCGCTACACACCTGACCCTCGCCACTATAGGTTTTGTGTGACTGTAGGTTTTTTTTTGTTTTTTTTGTTTTTGTTTTTGTTTTTTTGTTTTAGAGAGAGAAGGACAGTGAGAGAGAGAGACAGAGAGAATCCATTTTTATTGAGTTTTTCCACATGGCTTTCATTGCTGACACTTAGTTATGTACGTGGGTGCTGGGGTTTGAACCTGTGTATTGCGCATGCCAGGCAAGTGCCTTAACCGCCAAGCCACCGTTCCAGCCCGTGACTGTAGGTTTTATGTGACTGTAGGTTTTGTGTGGTCCTGGCTTTGTGCTGCCCAGCTAGCACCCTGAGTCCCTTGGCTAAAGGAAGTGACAGGAAGACATTAGCTTCTCAGAGTTCTGCCATCTCTCTTGGTGAGAAGCAAAACCAAAGAGCAGCAACAAACACAGAAACAAAATAGAAAGTAAAAAAAGAATCTCAGCTTACAAGCTAATCGGAAAAGTCTTCGAGGAGTCCTGGAAGGCACACTGCATAGGGCCCAGGCAGCCAGATTCAGCTGTGGGGCCTAGAGCCGGGCTCTGAGCAGCCTTCCCACTGTTTCTCAGCCAAGTGACCAAGAAGGCTGCCTCTTCTCCAGCATCACGTAAAGTCTGTGTGTAGAAGCTTCCGGGTGCCAGGTTCAATGTTGTCCACTGCCCTGTGACGTCAGCATGAGCACCAGCACAATCAGCCTGCCTAGTTTGTAGCTGGGGAAACTGAGGCCTGGAAAGTAACTTTTCCTCAGTTGTGCATGAGCATGGGGCAGAAATTTGTACCCAGGCCACACCGTGGCGGGGAGGTCATCCCCTCAGTGTCACACTCTGTTTTCACGCTCGGCTTGTTCAATTTGTCTTGGGGTGAGTAAGGACTTAATGCGGTAGGTGGTGCCTGCCTCCACCCAGCTGGGCCCTTTGCTGGCAGAGCTTGCAGGACTCAGAGCTGGGTGCGCTGGCAGAAGGGAAGAGGCTCCTCGCTGGAGCTGAAGTCGTCTTTAGTGCTCACTCAGCCTGTGTCCCCATGGCTTTATTTCTCCTGCCTCTTCCCTGGGCTCTCTTTCCCTGGAGGTGGCTGTGGCTCTTCCACTCATTCCCACTGGTCTTTAAAACTTGTTGCTTCTGTGCTACCCAGCAGCTGGCCCGTGTGCCTCACACCTTCCAAATCCTGGGTTTCTTTCCTGAGCCTCCCCATCTGCACCCACCCAGCCTGACCCCAGTGCACTCCCTGGGATTATAGCCAGACTGCAAGGAAATTCAAGTGTCCAGAAATCTGGAGCTGCTCCATCCAGCACAGAGGCCACAGGCTATTAGCTGTGGAGCACTTGGAACATGCCTGGTCCTCACTGAGATGCACCATAGGGGTGAGACCCACAGCACACTGGAGGGCTTAGAATGAAAAAGAAGAAGGTAAAATGCGCCAATTTTTATGCAGACTGTACATTCAATAATATTTTAGATATATAGGGTTAAATAAAATATACTATTAAAATTAGTTTCACCTGTCTCTTCCCACTTTTGGTTGGCTACTAGATGATTTTAACTCACATATGGAATTTGTCTTGTACTTCTCTTGGTCTGCACTGGTCTAGAGACTCAGAATCTGATTCTGCCTGGGCTACTCACTTGCTGGGCAGTTCTAGAAGAACGACTGCGTTTCTGGGTTCAGCTTACTTAGGTCCGACTAGACACCGTGGGATTGTTGGGCACTTCAGTTAGAGGGACTCACCGGAGGGACATTCCCATCTTTCCTGGGGTGAATCTCATTTCTTTCTATTTTCCACTTCCAACTTATATTTAACATGCCCAGACAACGTTAGTCAACCTTCTGTTTGCTCAGTTGACACTTCTGGTGACACCTCTTCTTGCCTGCTGTTCTTCTGGGGACAGGTGGTTATGTCCACTGAGAGCAAAGTCTCATAACAGCCCTTGGTGGGCGTTACCCCAGGAGCCCCACCCAGGAGGTATCTTTTGAAAGGAGGCCTCCTGCGCTGTCACCTACTTCACCATCATCAAGGAGCTGGGACCCGTTGTCTAACAGTAGCCTGAGCAGCCAGTTTAACTCCTGTATCTGTGACCTAAAACCTGAAGAAGAGCCGGGGTGATGAGGCTCCAACCAGACCTGGAGATTTCCCCAGCACCTGGAAGCCTTTGGCTCATTGGGTCATTTGGGCTCCTCTGTCAGACTCTTCCCCACTCCTGGGAGACACTTAGAGGCACCTGGACCACAATGACATCGCCCACTACTGTTCACTGAGTGCGGAATCAACGTTTGGCCTCTTCCGTGCACATCTCATCTAAATCTGTCAACACTGTGGGTAGGTGCTGTGAATATCCCCAGCCTACAGTGGAGGAAATGGGAACTCAGCGAATCAGAGCACTTTGCCTGAAGTTGAAACGGAGGGAGAGGTGGCGCTGGGCCTCGAAGCCTGATCAGACTCCAAGTTCCTGCTTAACATGCATTGATGTTTGTCGACTGTATAATTTAAAATTCAAATTATGTGAGTAATGCACAGACATTTTCCTCATAAAAATTATAAAGCAAAATGCTGAAGAGCTCCTTGCAGTCTTCTTCCCAGCGTCTTTTCCCCCCAAACCCTCCAAAGGTAACTACTGCCTGTACATTCATGAATATGGATTTTTGCACACACTGTATTTAGATATTTAGGGTTTTCTTGAAATCACATATATGGCATGATGTTGTATGTATAGTTTTTCCCCCACTTTAACAACCTGTCTTAAGTCTTTCCACATCAGTAGATATGTATTTACTTTGTTATTATTATTATCTCACACAGGCTGACCTCGCACGCTACCTCTGAGTCACGTCCCCAGCCCTTATTTCTTAATAATTGCAGAGCATTCCATTGTCTGAGGGTACCATTCATATTCCTACTGATGAATATTTAAGGTTGTTTCTCCTTTTTTATTATGAAGCATGTTGTCATAGGCACCCTTGGGTCTACAACCTAGAAGGGATCTGTACTGTTGCTGAAGGGTAGATTCCTGGGCCAAAGGGGTAGGCATTCATGTTTTGATTCTCACGGACACATTGTTTTTGAAAAGCCTTTGCTCCTTCTCCCTCTTCCGCTGTGAGTGTCTGTTTCCACATCGTGACTGGACCTCTGCAGCTTCTGGATTGATAATTGTTGTCTCCGTGAGAGGTGCTAACCACTAACCTTCCTGCCCTATTTCCCTGGGTGAGGACCCCCTAACCCGCTGAGCCTCACACCAGCCACAGTGACCACACCCTAACCCCACAGTGGGGTCCACCCCTGGTGACAAGCTGTTTGTTAAAATGAGATCTGGAGGCATGGCCGTTTAATATGCACCAGGAGCCTGTTGTGTGGTGGTCCCACAGAGCCACCAAGCCCTCTGGGAAGAAAACAGTCAGCGATTTGAAAGGCGGAGATTACTTAATAAAAAGCAACAGCTCCATCGGAGGTCACAGGGGTGCTACCGTTTCCCTGGATGTCTGCGAGCTCCCGGTGAAGCAGGTGGGGGTGTGCCCCCTCCGAGAAGCCACGTTAAGACGGCAGCTGGTCTCCTGCAGGACGTCTGTGCAGTTCGATGGAGCTCATCACTTTTTGGTCTATGAACAATTAAATTGCACTGGGAAGCCCTGTATATTTATATCATCCTCTAATGACTTGGGGTGGGGGATGCAGATACAAAGAGCCCACATCTGTGGTCTCACCTTTCTCCAGGGGCCGGGTGTCCAGTGCGTTTCCAATTCCTCTCTCCTGCCAAGACCCAGAAAACTACTGGCTTTGTCCCTGGTGTGCACCTCTGGAATTAAATGTCATTTGCAAAACCTGTAAGTGCTTGAAGACACAGCCACTTCTTTTTGTCTTACTCCGAAGCTGATACCTTTAACCCAGCCCGCTCCCACTCCCGCTCCCCAACCCCGCAGACTTTAGTTTCCAGAGTCCCAACCCAGAGCCTGTCAGATTACATTTTTTATTGCATGGAGACAAAAAGCCATCTGGAGCCCCCGGTCTCCACTGTCAGAGGCTGCTTTCCCAGGGTCTCCTGCCAAGCCCCGATTAAGAGTCGCCCCCCACTGACCTCCTCTTTATTTTTCACCCCCTCCCTCTGCCCGCTCCTCAGCGCTGGTGGCTTTGTCCCTCAGCTCCCCTCACCCTATCCCTGGGACGCTGCATACTTTGTTGGGGCGGAACAACGCGGGCTGTCAGCTTTTATTAAGCGCGCGGGGAAAGCGCCGCAATTTCAGGTGGCTGGAAGCTTACAAATTCTCCGTTTGGTTCTACGAGCCCCAAGTTTCTCTCTTGGCTGCCAATATACTTATTTTTAGGTTGCAGCTTTTCCCCCTTTCCTATTTTCTCACCTCTTGAATGATCAGCACCAAACCTAAACAGCCCTTCAGGCGAGAACCTTGGTAAGGTCATCCAAGCCCAGGACACAGCACGGGAAGGGGGGCAGAGATCCCTTGGGTTCTCTGAGTAGCCACCCAGCAGGGGACAGTCCATGGATGCCTGGAGGGATGGTAGAGGGTCCCGGAAGAGACAGCGACCACGGAAACTCCCTCAGCCTGTGCCCATGGCCAGGAATTGTATTTGAAGTTGAGGACTCATGATGCACGTATGTGTGTGTTGTTATCGTAGGGTCAACACCCAGGCCCATGTTTCCTCTAGAATCCCAAAGTGCAGAGAAAAGGCCCCGAGGGGGATGCATAGCCTCCACTTACCAGCGTGTCTTTGCCGGAAACAGGTTAGTTTTCCCTAAGATGAGGCAGCTGCAGGCAGAAGTGTGAGAAGCTCCTGTCAGACCATTGTAGGAATCAGACGCATCTGGGGACTCTGTGGGACCAGTAGTTCCCAGAGTAGGCAACAAACTTTCGAATCTGGCCTTTGGGCTGGGCTTGGTGGCACATGCCTGTAATCCCAGCAGCTTGGGAGGCTGAGGCAGGAGGATTGCAAGTTCAAAGCCAGCCTCAGCTATTCAGAGAAGCTTTAAGCAACTTAGCAAGACCCTGTCTCAAAATAAAGAAAAAAAATAAAAGGGGCTGGGGATATGGCTCAGTGGTTAAGCGCCTCTGGGTTCAATCCCTCGGACAAAACAAAACAAAATCTGGTCTCTATTTTGTGGGAGTCATGTGGCCTTGGGCAACAGAGGTCTCAGCTATGACAATAATCGTATCTCTTCTTCGAGAGAATCAATTTGATTTATTTTTCCATCTGGCCTTTCTTTCTCTGACACTTGGTTGTGTATGTGGTGCTGGGATTCAAACCTGGGTCCTCATGCGTGCCAGGCAAGTGCTCCAAACACTGAGCCACCACTCCAGCCCCGGTTATATCTTCTTTAAAGGGCTGGTGTGAAGTTCCAAGCATTATGCTTAACTCATAATAGTAAATGCTCAATAAACGTTGGCTGTCATTGTATCTCGCTCAGGCCTCAGACTCCAGGGCTCCTGCTCTCTTGACTCTTACTTGGCAATGATGTCATTGCTTCTGAAGTGGATGGTCACTCTTAGATAACTCTTCCCCAGAGCAAGAGGAACGGGCCAGAAGGCTCCACTGGGCGGTGTGGTCCATGCCCTCCGGGTGCCCGGTAAGGCCCGTTGTTCAGGGAGGTGCCTCACCCTCTGCCCTCTCAGGTTGCTTCAGGATGGTGGAAGTTTGCCGACAGGTCCGTAAACCAAAAGCACATCCTCAACTGGTGCTCAGCCCGGCTTCTAACTTCAGATTACAGTTCAGCTCTGAGGAGGGCACAGACTCGAGTGTGAATCACCCAGCAATTGGCCTCTAGATCAGAAGCCTGAGCGGAAGCATAAAGGATGAGCGTGTTCATTGTTCTCTCCTCTCATCGGACGTTAACCTGAATTTGGCTTTGAGCTGATTCATCCTGGCGCTTGACAAGGGACTCCATGTGAGAGTCACTCGGTGACGCCTGTCCATGGACCAACACCACCTCGTCTTTCCAGAGGCAACGCAGCAGTTCCTGAGCACATACATTTTCTGTTTAATTCTCACAAAGTCCTGTGAAGTAGGTTTTACGACTCTCATTTCACACAAGAATAAATGGAGACTCAGAGAGTTTAAGAAACTAGCCCAAGGCCTCAGAGCCAAGTGAGAAGTCAGGATCTGTCCCCAAATCCATCAAAGCACCAAATCTGGGTCTTTCACTCCAAGCCAGCACTTCCGGTAGCCGTTATTAATCACCTAATAAAGGCAGACGAGATATCCATCAAGTTTCGCTGATAGCTGACACATTCAAGTGTCCATTTTTTCACAAATGATCAACCAGCTTGACCGTAACGCAACACACAGCGTCTCGCTCCCAAACACCAGAACTGCTTTGAGACTCAGCCTCTTGCTAATGATCATAAGCTGCCTGGGGGAAGCAATCCTTTCTAAAAATGAGGCTGGCCTCCAACTTGCAGTGGACAAATATGGCCC